>JAYJME010000389.1:0-24122 GCA_036873775.1 Costaria costata | reverse complement strand
TAGTAGTAGTAGTAGTAGTAGTAGTAGTAGTAGTAGTAGTAGTAGTAGTAGTAGTAGTATTAATAGTAGTAGTAGTATTAATAGTAGTAGTAGTAGTAGTAGTAGTAGTATTAATAGTAGTAGTAGTAGTAGTAGTCATGCACATCTCCACACAACAGACAGGCCCCGAGGTCACAGAAAGACATGCGCGACCGTCATCGATACGGCCCGTCGTTCGTCCTAACAAGCGCAACGATAGTCGACGGCGACACCGTTAAGCCTATGCCGCAGACCCTGTTGCCTCCGGTGCTCTACTCGTACACCGCTCTCGCACGAGGTGTGCTATTCCATAAATATTGAACCCGAGGTACTGCAAAACCCTTTAAACAATCCGTCGACATCCTACCAAAACAGTGATACACATCGTATTCATATGTATGTGTCGTGAATCGATATCGCTCGCGGCAAGCTTTGCATGGAGTCGAATTTGGCTCATTCTCGTTTTTTGACGGAGATACAGTAGTATACACGACGTGTTTGTTTACAGCACGGACCTCCATATCATGCAGAGTCCATACGCCAATGCAGCAATCAATGTCAACGTCAATGAGCATATTTTGTTGGTTGTTTCACCGTGACAGCGAGCCTTCCCCACGACGTTTTTGCTCTTCCTTTAAATTTTGGTGCACGCGATCACACCGCCGGCGGGCCAACATTCGACCTGTCCATGGCGCATCAGCTGTTGCTGCTGCTGCTCTCTCCGTACCGGTAAGATAAAAGAGACACACAAGATATGATGCAGATTTGTATGAGTATGTGCTATTATTGAAGCCGGTGCAAAGATACACGGGTAGTTTGGTGCAGTTTTTTGTTGTACTGTAGTAGGTCTCGGATGCAGCCGTCTTTCGTACGGTAAATATTACAGCAGTATTACGGGGGACCATAGTAAATAGGACCAAATATTGTTAGCACAAATAGGGAAATATGTAGGTTTTCGTGTCTACAGTAGGTTATTGTGTCTACAGTAGGTCCTACTATTAACTATGGACAAAATATTTTTAGCAAAAATAGGGACATCTATAGGTTTTGCTAACAATATTTTGGTCCTATTTACTCATGATCCCCCGTAAATAGTTTTCGAGCCGTGAGTCGCCTCGACTCAAGTCACTACAGTAACTACTGCTGCTGTAGATATTAGTCAGACTACTGGCCAGTCGCTTCCCGGCGGTGCCGACTATCCGACTTATTGGGTTTCCATATACTTGTAGAAAGGATTGTTGACTGCGGGATGCGGGATAGTTTTTTTTCCCCCCTTTGGGGCGGGGCCTTCTCGGCCGGGGAGGTCTGGTTTGGTTCGCTTCGCTCGCCTGACTTAAACCCTTTTACTACCCCAAAAACAAATCCCACACTATTTCCAAGTCGTTTTTGTCCCCAAAAACCGTTTCCGGCTCTAAAGGAGTTAAGTCGGCAAGCCGGCTCGCCACCACCTGTCTTCGCCGGCCGATTTGCCCGCTACAGTCAATCAGTTGGTTAACGGCACCTACCTGGTCGTGAAATACTGCCGGTGCGCAGCGCTACTTATAGTAATGGTGGTAACAATGGGGTGGCAGCGTTTCGTTCAGCTGTAAACACCGCCATTACCAGCCGAACCATGCTTCAGCGCAGTGCACGTGAACTACTCGTAGGCATAGTAAACTGCGTACGTACTGACGCGAAATAGTGTGCTTGATGGTGGGGACCGCAATTTGCAGGCGTGGGACTGCTAGCGGTGGACGGCTTCCTCTCCGGGATCTGGACCCTTTTCTTCCTGCGTGCTTTCTACGTATCCATCTTAGAAACTACGGTCGCTTTTGCGAATGATCAGGTGACGTTGTTGCTGGCGGTACGAGGTATCATATACTCCGTACCTATATAATAACCGTATCCTTCATGAAGAAATACGAAACTCTTACGTAGCGCGTGCGATCGAAGTACAAGGTATGTGTTAACCCCTTCAGAGCCGGAAACGGTTTTTGGGGACAATACTACTTGGAAATAGTGTGGGATATTATTTTGGGGTAGTCAAAGGGATTAAGATAGGGCTGGGCACTGGCACAGTATGTACTGGCAGTAGTATAATCTACTGATTGATCCGGCCAGTTTATTCGCCAGTAGGTTTTATCTTACGCACGTTCAAGAAACACGCCATATAATAGTACGGAAACCCTCCAGATAGATGCGTTTCGGGACGAGAGAGGAACGTTACTCCGCCAGTATACTGATTGAATTTTTTTACAGTATAATCGCTACTGACTGAGCCAGCCAGTGCCCAGCCCTAGGTAAAGATATTAGGGCGTGAACACCTACACCGCAGCTTGCCAAGACGGCTTTTTTTCCAACGACGAAATCCTCGATCCCACCGCTGACTGGCGTGTTTGATTTCTCCAATGCATAACCAACGGGCATGACGACGGTAAGGAGGGGTAGGACTCACAGAGTGGGAGAATGTGAAAATGTACGAGGAGGAGCGGGATGTGTTAGAGGGGAAGATAGGGGAAATTATACGAGTAAGGTGACATGGAGGAGTTTGGTAGACTAGAGAGCAGCGATAAAACGATAGCTATCCTAGGAGATAGATGGTGGCCACAGACGGTGAAACAAGAAGGGGATAAAAAAAAAGCAAATATATACTGTATGTAGCACCTGGTATAATATGGAAAAAACGTAATGAGCGCCCAAATGTTGGGGATCTCTCTATTAGGAGCAGGAACGGTGCGCTCCGTCTCAAAAGGGATGTGTGGTCAATGGTCAAATGACTAAGGCAAGCAACAAATGAGTACCCCCCCCTGACGAATAACACTACCAACTCCCAATCATCGCTCCACTTGTGTCGTCACCCATTGCACGCCGCGACGAAATGCAGTACGCGAGAAACTGCGCGGACTCTGCTGCCTCTAAGCCGGCGTGCGAGGATCTGAAAGAGAGTGTTGTGAACGCCGAGGGCCTCCTCCAGGTCATGTACCATCTTCCAACGGTCCTGTACGTGCAAGGTCCGTGTCACAGGGCACTACGCGTGTTATTAATAGTAGTTTGTCACGTTGAGAAGGAATCAGTCTCCCGGTTTGTGACCACATAATTTGTTCTGATCCTCTATTATTAGGATGCAGAACCAGGGCGGACACTGGGGTGCACTGGTTGGTGTCGTTGGGTAGAAAGCACGGGATAGTGAGAAGGACGCGTGCTACGATAGAGGTTGTGTGCAATCTTCGGCGTTTTTTGTTTCTGAACAACGGGGCTTCATAAATCCAATATCTCGGGGGTGTCATTTTTTTTTTTGCACTATTCATTTTTGTACACCCAGGACATGGCTTTGGTGATTGAGTGGCACTTTTTCGTTTACGTACTCCAAATCAGTGTTGTGGGTCAAGTACTGACCTCCTAACGCGAGGAGCCTCAGAAAACAACTGGTGCACCTCGATCGTAGCATGTGTCGAAGATAGCAACAACAGGTTCGCATAGGGAGAAAGGTAACGGCATAAGTTGTTAGCAAGGGTGGCGCGAGCGAGATCCAGTCCGCCCTCTTACCCCCTGCCCTCCTCCACGCACCCACACGCCTGCATGCCAACCTCCTTGGGAAACCGCTCAAACTCGAAGCCGTCTTCTTGGTCGTGGCCAGCGCGATAGGGCTTTGGGCCGTTTTCTTCCGGAGCAAGCGAGCTGCCGAGGTGTACATGACGACGTGGCCGGCGAGGTTCGTGCTGATGGTGTGGGGGGCGCTGGAGATGCACTCGCTGAACATGAAGTACCACGTGGAGCAGGGGTATGCTGGAATTCTTTACCCCATAAGCACCTTCGTTCTTCTCTACTACTTCAAGGTGAGGCCCTCTTATTCCACCACGGCGTCCCAAGGTGTACCGCTGAATTACGGCGGGAGTGCCGTACTCCTTCTGCTGTATACTGGCATGTGTGCGGCAAGTTGTGTCGCTCTATTTATGCTGTTCCCGTTTTTGTGTCTTGTGTCCAGCGGTAAGGTCAGCCTACACCAACATCGTGATATGGCCACGAGATGATATTTACGCAAAACAGGCATACCATACATCAGCGACATGATATATACACATGCGTATTTGTACTTTCACAGAAGGGGTGGGTAGGGACTGTCCCGCCGACCCTAATCCTAACCCCAACCCCAAAATATATGAAGGATTAGAACGGACGAATGCGGCTTTGAAAAGTGGGAACCCGGGGGCATAATTCCGGACCTTGTATACACATACATTCATAAGACAACGGGCCTAGTCTCACCCGCTACCTGTGTATAACCGTACGTGATACGCCGGAGGATTTCGTTCCGGATATCGTGCCCTCGACTTGCAAAATGTATTCCCCAGGTTTGCCTAGGGTTCTTTGTGGCGGAAACTCAAAACAACGTGTCTGTCTGCCCCACGGTATACGAAAGTGTATGACACCCCCCGACGCGCGCTACGATAGAGGTGGCACTTTTTTTTCTTTTCTTTTATTTTTCTGAATGACGGTGCTCCTTAACCCCTTTTACTGCCCCAAAAAAGTATCCCCCACCGTATTCTCAGGTATTTTGGTCCCCAAACTTCGTTTCCGGCTCTACAGGGGTTATAACCCAGAATCTTCGGAGTGTCATTCTTGTTTCGCAACAAGATTTTTTTTCGGTATGCCTAGCCTACGTCACGGGTTTTTTCTAGCGGGTTGCACTTTTATTTGTTTACCTACTCCAGATCAGTTTGTGGGTGAAGCACGGAGCTCCTAAGGTAAAGAGCCTCAGAAAACAACATCATGGAACAACGCATCTATCGTAGCACGTGTCCCCCCTCGGACGGGATTTCAATGGCGATTTCCTCCAAAACAGGGGGGGGGGGCACGCACCACGAAAACGGCGGTCTGATTCTACGATACCCCCCCCCAAAAAAAAACAGCGATTTTCTTTCACGAACTTTTAATGGCTGCTCGACAAGAAGAGGGATGCTATTACAGGGGACCATAGTAAATAGGACCAAACATTGTCAGCAAAAATAGGGAAATATATATAGGTTTTGGTATCTACGGTCAGATTCCGTTGTGCCTTTGTGTCTGCAGTATGGTAAACCCGGCGGGCTGACGCCCGCCTGCAGCTCCGTACAATAAGTAGGTCCTATTTACTATGGACCAAATATTGTTAGCAAAAATAGGGAAATAAATAGGTTTTGGTGTCTACAGCAGTAGGTCCTATTGTGTCTACAGTGGGTCCTATTAACTATGGTCCCCCGTAATATTCAAACAATATCTCAACATATTTTCTTGTTTGCGAAGGACTATTGAACGATGATGTGGGGTGGCAAGAGGCACCGTGTTTCAGGAGATATATGCGGCCGGGAGCTGGTTTCAAAACCGGCGATTTCGTTAAATAAATGCTGGGGAGGGCTATCGTAGAACGACTCAAAGCCACGATAGGGTTAACATTTTTTTGCTTTTTATTTTGTTCTAACCGTTTTGAGCTCCTCAAGTGCAGCTACAGTACTGTACCGGGTAGTATGATGAGTTTTACTGGAACATTATAGGCCCCGCGAACAAGAAACTCCTAGTTGGAGCGAGCCTCAGATTCTTATTGTGACACCACCCTTGAACAAACCTTGAGCATAGACTTAGCGTAGCGCTCGCCGCTGAGCTTCCATTTTGCTTGGCGCCCGCCCAAAAGTGAACATTAGTTTACCATTAGAGCGACTTTCTTGTTGGCGGGCCTGATATTGTATACCAGGTATTTGTTTTGGGGCTATGGTAGCGCGTAGAAATACGGGCCGGGTTGCGCGAACAAATTTGCAGTTCGAAGTCATGTTTCGGGTGATACATGGACCTCCTCATGTGAGGAGCTCAAAAAATAAGGAACCACACCACCCCTACGGGGGGATTGCTCAACACCAAAGCTATACCTGGTACCAGGAGGTATCAATCATGAATACTACAGTATAGGCCCGCCAATAAGAAAGTGTCTAGCAAGAAAGTAAGGCTCATTTTTGGGCGGCCGCTAAGAAAATTGGACTAAGAAATCGTGCTCAGCGGCGAGCGCTGCACTAAATCCTATAGAATAGTATGTTCTCAAGGTTGTCCAAGGGTGGTGCCACAATAAGAATCTGAGGCTCACTCCAAATAGGAGTTTCTTGCTGGCGGGCCTATACTGTAAGCGAATACAAGTATCACACTTTTCGAGATGGCAACATGGCAACTCATTTTGCATACCATGGTACTAGTGCTGTTGCCCCAATACACAAAAAACATGGAAATACTGATTGTTGTAGCTGAAAATGCACACATGCACCATCCAAGATATATTCGCGTACTATGTGCGCTGAGTCAAAATATTGAGCCGATCGATTTGGTCAAGTGGCATGTCCGTCGTCATATTGTTCGCATCTTGCCTTTGCCTGCAATTAATTGCCTGTGCATGTTTGTTAATTCGCCAATAATATCTGTCGCTCTTTCTTGTTGGCAGGTGTCGTGGTCGTACTACAAAAGAAGGGCTAATCTCGAGAATGCCCACGCCAGCAGCAGGAGAAGTGCTCCGTCGGACCCCGCGCACCCTGCGACACCCATGCTCGCCATGAGCACTGAAGTTTGAACGGGACCTTGAAATACACGCAGTAATCGGAAAACGCTACAAACCCGCAGATAGTCTACACATACATACGTATATAGATCACAATTTCTGGAGATCGACACAACATGGGGCCGAGGTAGATCCCAGCACATACTGTACACCAACATCTATCTTCAGGCCTTTGTATTGACGATCCGTGCCGATCGCGTTTGTTTGCTACGATGCCTTCGAGGCGTTTATTATCCCATGCACTATCTTCGGTGTGTACACCTGCCTGTGAGGTTGGTGTGCTCCGTCTGGCTGTCGTTATTTTGGGGTCTGGGTCTGCAGTCTGCAAATAGATCGATAGCCGTAGTGGCCAGTTAGCGGGGGGAGTCTGCTGCTACTGTACGTACTTGTGACTGACAAAAAGCGCTCGTCGTTTAGATTCCTGGCGCGGTGTCAAACGTGTAGCTTCTGGGAGCGATTGCTTTGTGGTACTGCGTTGGTCGATACTGGTCGACGGAGATTTGGGGTTTATATTGTGTGGCGAGGGAATATTGTCTGGCTGGGTG
Source organism: Costaria costata (assembly GCA_036873775.1). NCBI lineage: Eukaryota > Phaeophyceae > Laminariales > Agaraceae > Costaria > Costaria costata. Next base: position 17,006 of record JAYJME010000389.1, on the reverse strand, counting down.
AGTGTCCCCGGATGCAGCCTGTGCGTGACTGACCCGCACGGGGCAGTCCGTGACAACACGATGCGATACTCTTGTCTGTGATATTGAACGAGTCTCCGGGCCAGTGGCCTGCTGGAAGGGTGCAGTATGCCAGAATAAAACGCGCGGCTGCGACGGCAGGTTGGTGAGATGAGGATGTAACGGGATATGCGTGTAGAGCGACGAGGGTAGCAGCAGAGAACGAGCTGATTAGACAACAGTTTAAGTAAACGAGGAAGGAGCGGGATGCTGCGAGGGTGGCAAGGAAACCAGCCCAGGAGGATCCAAGATTTGTGGGGACGATTGACTGCAGTCTAGATGAAGAGCGGGAGATGTTGGTTTACCGGACCAGACAGAGCTATCGCGGTACGATGGAAAGCGGGGTGGTGGGGGAAAGGGGGGTTAAGTGCTGCCCCAGCAGCAGCAGCAGCAAGAGGATTCCAGCAAAACCAGACGTGAGTCGTGAGCCTGATGTGGTGCAGCTCGGTGATGCTGGTGTCATTGGAGCTGGGTCTTGATCAATCGTGTCGTATACTCTGTCTATTGGTTAAATACGCCCAACGGGGAACCAATTGCTACTATTGCAGTAGTACTGTAGCATTCTTAGTATTTTTAATTCAGTGGTGTGATGTTGAATTTTGCATACTCCCGTGGGAACAAACCCGTAGGGGAGCCCTGGGGGAGCTGCTATACAATAGCAATTGAGTTGCTTTCTATCCGAAATGCGCTGTTGTTAAGCTCTAAAAGAGTACCAGACATGTGACAAGGGGGGCGATGTTATTGGGCGGTGCGATTTCTATGTGAACATGGTATTTCTGGTTTTGTTCGAAGGTTTTACCTGCATACTTTTCTAGACTTTTCCCATTCGCGTAGTTGTCTCGCTTAATTTGGGAGATCTACTACCCGTATACGTATACCAGGTATGCAATTCAGGTTGAGAGATTTGGTACGATAGCATATTTTGATTGCTGTTTTACCTTGGCAGTTGCTTTTTGTGGAATTTTGTATTTTCCGTTTTACCGGGAAATGTTTGGTATCTTGTTCGGAAGCTGTCGTATCTCGCACCGAGTAGGGGGGCTGTTGGTGATACTGTGGTGGTCGACACTGGTCTACGGAGATTTGGAGTGTATGTTGTGTGGCGAGGGGTTATTGTTCTGGGTGATATGTCCCCGGATGTAGCCTGTGAGTGGCCGACCCGCATGCCGTGGACCGTGATAATACGACACGAGACTCCTGTCTGTGATGTTAATGATCCGACTCGGGTCTGTGATATAACGATACGTGCCATATGTGTGTGCGGAGTCTTGTGATGTACAAGGACACCGCTCACTCCTCCGCTCTTCTCTTCATCTACGGCGTAGCAGCAGGCCACGTACAGTAGTAGTCAAAAAAGGATTCGTTGCCACACCGGCTGTATACAGACAGCGAGGCGTCAGTGGAGTTCGGGTCTAGCGCATAAAACGTTCACTTGGAGTGTATCTTTGTGACCTCGGTTTAGGGACACAACACCTGGCGATGGAGTTGGACAAGTTTTGTAGGGGGAAGAGGGATAAGAGTATGAATGGTGGCGTTTGTCGAGGTTTGGCCTCGGACGACCGCGGGAGCTCCCGATGAAAACATATCTATATCTGGCTCAGCTTTCAACAGTTGAGCCACAGGTAGATATGTTTATATCGGAATAAGTGGTGGCTGCTTGGTTCGGAAGGCCGTCCACGACTACCGGACAATACTACTCTAGATATTGAGATTTCGCCCTACCTCTATCGACATGCAGTAGAGGTTAGAAGTGACCAGGGGCGTTAGGCGAGGGAGCTTAGCCGTAAAACAAAATAGAGCACTCAAATGTGGTCAGCAAAGCCCACCGCCACGAAGGGTGACATTGTGTACAGGCAACCAGTCTGAAGGAGAGTCTATATGTACACGGGTAGATGGGAGAAGGAAACAGAGACTGCCTGTTGTCTAGACAACACACCACCCATCGAGCACGAAACATTTATACACAATGGCCGTGCATACCTGGTACGTGTTGCTTGGTTTGACGAGCGACCAAGCGGTAATGGTGGAGAATACGCCGAACGCAGACAGACGTGTGCGCAGCGGCGGCACGCTGTTGGACAAGTCTCTTCTATTATCGCGGATTAAACAGGGCCTCACAATTTGGGCCCATCGACCATGCCCCACCCATATATTAATATTCCGAACTTCGCATCATTCCAACCGGCCCGTCCAACCTCTGGCCTCTAGTTGGGCGCGCGCGCGGGGAGTCAAACTTGGTGAGTGAGTACCTCGAACGGTGAAATCACTTGGCAAACATTCCGACAGGAAACGACTTGACACAACGTCGAACACTGACCTGAACTACTGCTACTGTAGCATGCATCATATGTGGGTGCGTTTCATGTGTAACATGTACTCCATGTACTGTAGTTGGGATACTCGCAGTTGGCGAATTTCCGTTGGAGGTCACTACCTGTAGTATTGTGCCTCTGGTGTGGTGGAGATTCGCCTTGGGGACACTTTCCAAAATCATATTTGCTCGGTGGCGTTGGTTCCCTTGCCCGTACCGAGATTTTCCTCTCCATGCCATCTCTGTACCAAGGGCCACGCACACACGCAACGAGTGTCCTACCCGAATGGCCCAACCAATGGCGTGTTGCTCATGCCATCTCTGTAGCAAGAACCAACACACGCGCAAGTCCCTTCCCTGAGTGGCGGGACCGAGGCGTGGGCCAGATTCCTCAGTGGCAGCAGCAGAATATTGCAGATGACCGCAACGCTCTCGTCCACACCGTCACCCGATCACGATGGTCAATGTACGGTAATAGTGCACTTGCCACACCCTCGCTGCAATGTCTCGACGCGTACATAGCCGACACATGGCTCGACGATGGGTCACCCACGGATCGCCCATGGGCATCGGTGTTCGCCCATGGGTCGCCCATGGGTTACCATGGGCCTCACATCGATTTACAGCGCTGGCCCATGGGTCGCCCGTGGGTCGCCCAACGGTCTCCCATGGGCTTTACAATGATGGCCCATGGGTCGCCCGTGTGTCGCGCATGGATCGCTCATGGGTACCCCGTTAATAAGGCTGACCCATGGGTCGATCATGGGTCACCCATGGGTTTACAGTGCTGGTCCATGGGTCGGCCATGGGTCACCAATGCGTCACCCATGGGTTTACAGTGCTGGCCTATGGGCTCATGGATAACCCATGGACTAACAATGCTGGCCCATGGGTGCCCTATTTCTTAAGAGTTTTTTCTTTGGTTGTCCATCGCCAAAGAAAACAAACTAGCGAAAAATGAAGCAAACCCCTGTGTTATGACGCCATACACTTTTTAAATAAGCCTCTTTGAAACACCGTTTTTGCGAGTCGCTTTTTCATTTGTCAGTCTACGCCGCGCAAGCATTTGACTCACGAAAAAAATGCAAGAATCGGCGGGACGTTAGCTTCGACTGTGCGGCCACGAGCAGGGGTAGCAGACACAGAGACAAGCCGTCTGCGCCAAGCCCCACCTACTCCCTTGCCGTGTGGGCTGAACGCCACGATTTCGCTCAAGTAGAGTTTGGGGAGCTTAAATAGGCCGCTTGGCACGTAAGATACGATACGACTTCTGAGCAACAAGGGTTTTGAGCTTGCAACGTCGTACTATCGAGTACTCGTGCGCACAGCACTGGACTCGCGACTACCACCAACGACACGAGAGGGGGCTCCGTGGGGCAGAGAGACGGGAGCGCTTTCGCCTACAGAATCCGCTGTGAGGTGGTCGCGAGATGGGCCGTGAGTGTGCCAGGTCTACAGTTACTCAGCTGTTTCAACATATTATTGGTGACCTGTGGATGTGCGTGAAATGTCCGTGAAGGTAAGGGTTGTTTTGGTATCGATACCAACAGTCAAGCTTATAACTGCGAGTATCTCAACTGTGTCGCGAGATCGAGTCGGAGCTTGGCCAGCCGTAACATCAAGTTGCTGAACGAGGGCTACCGTGCACTCGCGGCTACCGCGCTAATTTGTGTAGACATAAGCAGACGACCATGCGCATGTACCCTATAGTTGCCATGATATGGCGACACGCGTGCGGATGCGCTTGTAGACAGACCGTGACGACATGGACATCTCCTTCCATGTGGACACTACATGTCGACATGCACACACCAAATTGTGCTTGTAAACACCACGGCCTTACACACGGCAGGCACCTTCTCTTGTGTCGGTAACAGTTCCTTCTTTCGTTGGCGTATTTGCTCGGCCAATATCGTTTCGTGTAGATGCTTGGAATCATGTTACGTTCTTCAACGAACACATCACGCTACAAGAGACACTCGCGCGAAATGCTCCACGGCATGCATCATGATTTTCTTTACTCGCTTAATCTGCACCAATACTTTTTTGTGCGGGGTCGGACTTTATACTGCTGTATCCCTTCCTTTACAACCACTGTCCGGCCTCCCGCGTTCAAAACATACTTGTAGGAAACCGTGCGGGGTCAAACCTGCGCACTGTCTACATACCTGGTGTTTGTTTACAGTGCTGGCCCATGGGTCACCCATGGGTCAACCATGGGTCACCCATGGGTTTGAGTTCACCCATTGGTTCAGTGATGGCCCATGGGTCGTCCATGCATCATCCAAGGGTCGTGAATTGGTCGCCCATGGGTGTCCCGTTGGCATAGACCATATGGCTGACCCATGGGTCGCCCATGGGCCTTCCGTTGGTGTGTACAGCTGACCCATGGGCGACCGATGGGTATCAGTGTTGGCCTATGATTCGCTCATGGGCCGCCCACTGGTCGCCCATGGGTCGCCATGAGTCCATGGGTTTTCAGTGGTGGCCGATGGGCCGTCCATTGGACGACTGCGTGGGTATCCCATAGGTCTCCCATGGGACACCTCCATGAACGGCCCCTGAATGGTGCGCCAAAGTACCCACAGAAAAAAGGAACATTGTGTATCTCCGCGTGCATCGGTTCCATGTTTGGTGAATGGTAAACCCAAATCACTTTGAACGCAAGTACAATCGTAGATTGAATAACACATATTGGCTTCGCTCGAAGGTAGATGACGACGCGCCATTTTCTTCGAGGATGATGCGTCTCTTTTGGAAACTTGCGGTATTCTTCGAAGACAGTTTTCGCGAAAGGCGCCTGGCGTAAGCAAGCACGGTCGAATGAAAACATCCGAGGGAAAACAGCAATGCAACCAATTACTGGTTCCAACGAAGGAAACCATAAGTAACCGTATCCAGTAGCAAGGGCAGGAGAACGAAATGCTGCTCAAGAAACCTGCCAGGTGCATGTCGTAGTACCGAACCAAGTGCATGTCGTAGTACCGAAAGCTTATAAGATTCCATCCCCAAGCTCCCTAGAGTCCATCATGGAAAACACCTTGCATGGGCCAGGTATACACCGGTATAGCAAAGCAAAAATAAACGAAGGTACACTGTAAACTACGGGGGTACGGTGTCTAAAACAACTGAATGCTGCCTGCCTCCTCAACCTACGGTACTAAAGAAGCGCAACTGCTTCTTTGTGAATTGAATCAAGACCATAATGGCTGCTATGGTCTCTCGTGACAACAAACCGCTGGTGCATGGGTCAATATGTTGAGTCTGTGGCCTTGAGCTGTTCCTCTGGCGCCGAGTTCCCTCTCGGTGTTGTTGTCTCTTGCAGGCGGCCGGCTATAATCGTCTACTACAGGTCGGAGGCTAGAGCTGCAAGTCAACGTCTAACGATAACGCGCCTGCTGCTAAAAACAAACGATATTATATACGTAAAGAAACCAATGTCAAACAAATCAAAGCAGAGAGAAAGACATCGTACACTCTTAAGGCCACCCAGGATCTTATCCACCCCCCATCCCCGGGTTTCCGGTTCACTCTGATATCTAAATGTTTCATCCGAACAGAAGATCCCGCCGTTATTTTATCACGCTGCGTTTGGACTTTCGGCTAGTTCGTGCCTTAGCAGAGAGCGTGTGTTAAATATTGGGGTCTCATCTACAGCAGCTTGTGATTCTCTCCAGATTGCCCGTCCGCACTTTCTCAACGGAAGTCTACACCTTGACTTTGGGATGCTGCATGTGGTTTGCTCTGGCAGATGTGGTAGAACTTGACGAAAGTCCTGGAGGCCCTTTCCTTGTTGTGCGAGTTGTGGCCCCTGTGCTTGTTGTGATGTCGTGTGTGTTCTCGACAGTAGTGTTTCGACGACGAACGTATACGTGATAAGCAAAGCACCAAGCTGTGCTTTCTCATTGACAAATCACTCGAGGCAAGCAATTGCTGTGTAAAGAGAGAAACTCATAAATCAGACGCTACTGCCCGAAGGGAGTAGATCCGGCGCGGCGCGCTAGGGAATGAGTTCCAAGAAGGAGACTAAAGAGCCCTGAGAAGGAAGGACATGCCTTGTAGAAATATATTAATTGCTGGTCTGTCAAGACCGGTGATTGGGGCAATTGGAGGAGAGGAGAGGGTGGTGAAAAAGGAGTGACCTTGACGGGTACTCTCTCGTCCTCGAAACTTACAACAATCATGGAACCTTCTTCAACTTACACTGAGTTATACACAAAGATCCCACTTACGTACGCAACTAGTACGCATGGCCTTCAAGTGGTCTCTACCACGTATTATATGTGCAACGAGTAGGTACAACTGCAAATGGTCAGTACCACGTACCTCATAGATACTTATGTGCCACTTCAACTGGTCGGCACCACGTTGTTCACAGCTACGTACGTATACCAACTGGTCCGTACCACGCATGGAAGTACGTGCATAATACTCGACTCTTCTTAAACCAAATACGTTGAACTTATGTTTTATATACGTATTTCTCCTTGGTATGTATCTAGAAGATCCACAACGACATATCTGGTATGTAACTGCCGTTTACTGACAAGTACAACCAATCTCGGCCAATATGCAGCATGGCATAGTTACTTTACTACCAGTACGACATTGCCTATTTGTACCGGTATCACTGTATGCGTGCATTTGCACTCATATAGCAGCATCGATAGTATGCTACGCTTCGAGCTACGTACGATACCTACATTAAACAACACTGCAGTGGTCGAATTTGGACGGAATTTGGAAGACACAAAAGGAGACAAAAAAACGATCCCCAACTGAACGCTTGCACTTCACTTGCCGACAGCTACATCTCCTCACAAGCAACTGCGGCCCGTGAAATTGAGCCACACTCAGTATGGGGTGCATGAGGGCGTCGGGTGCACCAGACAGCAGTCGTAGGCAGCCAGAAACGACTCGCGAGGTGACTTCGTGAAGTCAAAGTTGCCAGCCAGCATCACCAAAAAGTCAAGAAAAAGTTGCAACTTCGACGATTTGGTATTTTTGCGCGCTAGTACGCAGTACCATGGGTACAACAAATATGAAAAAACGACCAAAGCTAGCTAAGGTTTTCGCGTATCTTTTACTGTATTAACATAGCGTACACGCAAAAAGTGCGGACGGGCGCTTTTCGTTCCCGTTTGGGGTAGCCAAGTACTGGGCTAAAAACAGAGCTAAAAGGACAAAAAAAAAACTGGATTCTTGTATATTTGCATCAGTTTTTTAATGTGAAAATAAGGGATGTTGCTTGTAAAACTTGCAGCTCAATTTCCAAGTCGTTTGTATTTTTGGCGAAACGCCTGCTCGCGCGTACTTGGCAACATATTCCTTACGGTTCCTGCGTGGCCTTAATAGTCTACCGTCACAGGGTGTACCACTGTGTACATTTATACCTGCGGTGACACGAGGGGCGGGGTCGTCTCCTCTACACGGGGGGCTGGGCGATCACCAGGGGACTCCCCGACAGCCATCGATGCCATCATCACCGCAATAAGCTCGCCGCCTCCTCTATCGGAACAACGGCCGCGCGACTATCTTAAGCTTTACGCCTTAGATTGTTCGCTGCTAGCATAATCCACCTCTCCTAAAAACACCGACACTGCTTGCGAACCCTCTCTCTTCGACAGGTCCATGCGGTACTCCACCGACTGCGGTTCGGGAGCCGGGTGGCCCGGCGCGGCCACGAAGCTAAGTCTGAGCACTGCCAATATAAAACTTCCACCGCTTGTCCCACTCGCCTTTCCCTTCCCAGGCGATTGACCGCTCGGCGTTTCGGGGGGCTTCGTTGCCCTGGACACACGAAATGGTCCCCTGTGGCAACCGCGACCAGGGGGAGCCAAGACAAGAGGGAGCGGTCGCCCATAAGTACGCCGTGGAAACGCAAGGCCTAAAAGCGCGCATACTACTATAGTTTGCGACCCTATGTATCTTCACGAGCGCAGCCGGGCAGCAGGCGACAAGCGAAAACACGCAGTAGAACCTCGCCGAAGCAACGACTGCGCAAGCAGGCTCGAACGCAGGCCAAACAAAGCAACCTTTCCTCTAGCCCGGGAAAGCCAGACGCCGCAGAACCACACCACTCCACGCGAACACCGGGCGTGCAATCAATCGTTGTAAAACGCACGAGCGCAATAAAGTTAAAGTCTGTTCACCTGATTACCCGCGCCTCGGCAAGCTTGGTGCCGGGAAAGGAAACCACCATGGACTCAACGAAGCCGCAGCGTGCACCATCTGCGGCGTCCCCGACAGCGATCGTCCAACGCCATCGCGGCCCCTTCTTGCCGCGGCAGGACGTGTGGCTTATCACCAGTGTTTCGACCCGTCGAAAAGCCTGCTCCATCGAAATTTCGGTTGCACCGCCCAAGTTTTCCCGACGCACGAACACGACGCCGGGGTCAGAAATATTCTTTGTACGAGGTTTACACGGCATCCGGTGGTTTGCGTTATCTGCAGGGGCTATCTGCGCCGCAATTGGTGGCGAGACCACAAGCCTCGAGAGACAAACAACAGCAGAAAGACAGCCCTCCTTGGGCCCGGGCCGACCAGAAAATCCTCCCGCCAAACGGTACCAGTTTGCAGAACCACGGTAACTACACCGCTCGGTGCTGCAGCCTCTAAGCGCTTCAGTAGCAACGAGCGAGACGGCGACAGTTACCGCTTCCTCTTTCTGAGAAAGTGGGTCGCGTCTCCGCTTGACTGGCGACGGGCGTGTCGCGCAGCCTTGCGCGACTGCTAAAAAAGCACGCTGTGCCGACAGCATGCAGTTCACGGTGAGAATACCCAACTATAGGTTTTTCGGGTTGGATGTAGGCGTGAGGGTGCGGGGGGATAAATCATTGCGTCGCTGGCAGGGGCGTGCGGGCCTTCCCGTATTTGATGCGATATGGTACTCCAGCCTCCCTCTGTTTTCGCACACAAGAGCTGCAGCAGCCGTCGCCGGCCCACATTTTGTATATACGTATCGTATCCCCGAATTCACGAACACAACCAATTATTAACCAATGCCCCCGTATTAATAATTGTACTCGTATGTATCGCATCGCTGACTCCCTGAACAACACTCACTGCGCCAAGTTGCTGCTGTATTTACGGTAGACCTCGCAAATGCATGATATCCTAAAGGGCTTCTCCCGGTTGGTTGCCGCTGCTGTTGTTGTGCAAGGTTTTCGATGCTGTCTCGCTTCGTTGCCTGGAATGCCACTGTTGTGCAGCCAATGCACAAGCCGCAGACTATCAAAACTAAAGTGCCCGCCACGCCGACTAGGTCAAGGCTTTCGAGGCTTCAACAACCAGCGAGGTATGAATACCCCACGCACGCAAAAAAAAAACGGTCAATACCTGCAAAAAGTGCAAGAACGATACGCGAAGGCACAGAAATTTCGCCACAGGAAGGAGTCAAACACACCTCGCAGAAGAAAAAAACTACTACTGTATCATACTCGCAGCGTAAGGCGGGGGAATTACGATATTTTCTTCAAGAGGGGTTCGTTTTGCAGAAGTTCCGCCAAGTAGTTCACAAAGGCATGGTTAAGCCTTCAAGAGGTGGAGTCCTTGACCACGCACCGGAATCGCGACCCCCAACTCCTGCATCACGCAGCCCATTACCGCGTCGATCTTGGCGTGGATGACGATCGCGGCTCGGTCATCCTTTGGAGTTTTCTGTAGATTGACGATCACCTTGTTTCCGCAAGAAGAAGCACGTGGACCGGAAAACGCCGAAAGCGTCAAACCGTATATTCTGCAGTAGATTTCGTAGTGCTGGGTACGCCGAACAAGCATTGACACCGAGAGTAACAAGATCTACTCGTGGCGTGATGCCTTGATGCCGATAATATAACCATGTTACGATAGAGGTGCACCCATGCTACGATAGAGGTGCACCAACCATTTGTTTTTCGGAGGCTTTTCACTTTTACAGCTCCACATCACAGGCGAAAAATGGTTTTTGAGTAAACTGGAAGGGCAGTCCGATGAGCAAATCCATGGACTAGGCATTTAAACAAATCATATTGCCAATCAAGAATGACACTCGCACGATCTGGGGTTAAGGAGCCCCGTTATTCAGAAACAAAAACGACAAAAAGCGCAACCTAATTATTGTGAGGCTTTCCACTTGACCCCTTCAGAACTGCCGTCCCGTTGTGAGGACAAATTACTTGGAATTAGAGTGATATATGTGTTTCTGTACACGACAATATTAACGGGATTCAGGGGGCTCTTATGTCTCACTCAATAAACGACTTTTAAGGAGAAAAAAAAAAAAACAAATGCAACCTGGATGAAAAAAAAGGCCTTAGCCGAGGTATGTACGTAGCGAACAACAGTGTGCAAAACAAACGGTTACGTACGTACACGGCAGTATGTAGTTCCTCGAATTGAAGGAGCACCGTCAGTCAAACATTGTTTCCGCCGAAAAGTGCTTTGAATACCCCTGTCGTATCGCGCGTCCGTACCATGCTGTCCGCCTTGGCGGGTAGGTCCTTCGAAGGAGAAATCTGCAGCGAAGTCCCCAGGCAGAGAGCGAGGCCTCCACGTTGACCGCACCTGCAACGTGGGTGCACAAAACAGCAGCCACAACCAGCGCGTTCTCGTCAGCGCGCAGCTCTCGTGTGCAAGCGCCACTCTGGCGTGGAACCAAAACAAGGCGTCCCGAGTTTAGGTTATTGTTTTGTTTGTATCCAGTGAGACGCGCTCTACGGTTGGGGGTGGTAGCAACCTAATTTTCTAAGGCTCGTCACTTAACAAACTTTACACCTCACCTAATAACCGACTTCGAGAAAAATAATAATAAACTAAGGGCCGTTCTTATCGAAGGACTGTCCTAAATTTCTATTTTTCCCATGTTTTTTTTCCGCGCAGTTTTCATGTTGCCATAAGTTCCAATTTATGTTTCCCAAATATTGGAATGCTAAGCGTTCGCGATATTTTGCCCTCTGTTAAAATTCCAAAATTACGACAGAACGCCTCCGTATCTTGATGCAAAATTCCAAAAATTCCAAAATTTGAAAAGAGTTGAAAAAAAATATGCGCTCCGATAAGAACGGCCACAAACCTGATACACAATCCCTGGAGCTTGGTATCAAACGAATAATATGGTGAAACGTGCACATCCGACCGAAACATGGTGAGGATAGATCCCATGTCTATCCCTGGAGCTTGGTACCTAACGAATAATATCGTAAAACGTACATCGGACCGAAACATATTGGGTATAGCTCCTATGCTATGTTCGTGGGTGATAAATCTTTGTGCTCAAACGGGCAAAACCCCCACCGTACCAAGGCTCAGGGGGTCCTACAGAAGGAGCAGCGAGCGGTCGCCACCCTTCCTCCACATACCTGACAGATCAGGACTGCCGTTACGAGAAAATGTGCACACTTCTACAGCGCAGCAGATCCAACCCATGAAACACGTGCTACGTACATCGTGCAGATTGTACGGCTTCCGCCCGGAAACATGATATAATAGACCATACAGATCAAAAAAGATATCCGCCCTGGAAAGATCTAGATCGTGACCTAGATCATTTTGTGGGGATCGGTGATCTATCCGATGTGCGCACCCTCCCACGTGAACACAGCGAGCAGCAGACGCGGCCACCGGTGTCGTCGGCAGAAGAGGGCGGAGGGGATTCATCGGGTGTCTCTGGCTGGCAGGGGAGTGGGTGGGTGGGTGTGTGGGTGGGTGTGTGGGTGCTAACGCGACAGTCTTCGTGAAAGGCTGTCTTCATTACAGTCATGTCAGCAGTTTGAAATCGTGGACGAGCGGTACCCCTCGATCAATCGGTTGGCACATTTGTATCGGTGCGTGGTCAACGCTTTGGTGCAGGCGGGCGGGACAGGACAGGACAAGACATGACCCACGGTGTCGCGTTAAAGGCGAAACCGCGTCTGCGGTTCTCCTTCGGTCGGCACTTCAGCTATCTGCGGGCGTCAGCGCCGTGTTACGGCAAACGATCCGAGGGCAAGCCAGACTTTTCGAAAATTACGTCCTCGCGACGAGGCCTGGCGGGACGGGCCCCGTTAATACACTAAACGACAACAAGAGCCAGTCAAGCCCCCAAGAGGCGTCTTCGTCGGTTCTGAGTAACTGCGTACGCCCGCCTACAGAAATGACCGGCCTACTGCCGTGCACGAAACTAGTGTTACTGACGCTGCTTCATGGAATATCTTCCTCGGCAGTAACGCCTTCCTGCGCGCCGAGACATGTAGAGCAAAGCCCCGACTTCAGCCATCCATCCTCCCGTGGGTCACCACGCAGCCATGTTGGAACTGCCCAACTCAGCACCGCCTGCTGTCGCGGCATCGAAGGATGTCGGTACGACTAAAACGCAAAAAACATGCCCGCAACCTAGAGTAGAACAACACCAGAAAATGAACCGAACGTGACCGTCGCGCACACATGCTATTTTATCGCCCTCGTCGTTGTCACCCCTACAGAGCACATTCCCCCGCAAGTCGCGCATGCCGCGGCCTGCACTACCCCTGCGCAGAAAACGCTCACCGCACCACCGCTCGGCTTGCCACAAAACCGACCTTTTCGAGAGGTCGACCGCTTCCTCGTAGTCCCGCAGCTCGTCCTCCCAGTCCAGGAGCACGTCGACCAGCGCCTCCCCGCAATGAGGGCATGCTCGACCTAAGACACAGAAAGTCAAGCCAGTGGTTTAGATTAACTTTTGCGGGGCGACAACTCCAACGAGAGTAACCGTAAGCTGAAGGTGCACTTACGTTGGGCGGCACTCCAGGACTAAAAAAGGCAAAAAAGAAAAAAGTAGGGCTGCGAGTTGGCCGGACTTATCTGCTAATAATTACTTGGGTAGCGAAGTAAAGCCAACTAACTGACTTAGTTATTTATCAATAAAAAACACTAGTGGAAGTCGAGTCACAAACAAGCCAGTTAGACACAAAGATGCAGAACTCCGCAAATTACCGCACGCAACTAACTGTAATACCTAATAAAATGATAACTAGTCCGCGAAATACAGTCAGCAACCTCACAGTCCTAAAAAGATGGCAAGTCGTAGGGTGACGTAAAGTGGTAGACTCCTTATAAATACAAGGCAAAACGATCCCGAAGGAGTGGAGACAAAGCGGGGCTGCTGCACCAAGAACGGAAGCCGACCCCTCCAGCCCACCGAGCACGGCGGCGAGGGAAATGTGCCGTAAACGCGGCAACACAGACAGCGTGGCGCCGCAAAAAGTGAACCGTGCCCTACGGCAAGAGCCCCAATGCCGCCCGTACGTACGTACGTCATGACAAGAGCGAACAGTATGGCACCGGCTATTCGACAAGTAGAATGGCACCTCGCTGTATCGCAGGCACGACAACAACGAGTAGGAGCACTGTTGGACCAAACCTCCCCAATTCACTCAGGTGGCCGCGTCAACTACACTACCGCAACCAAGGGCGCACCAGAGTGCATCAAGTCACCAACCACCATTAAAAATCTAATATCCGATCGCCGCACCCGGCGACAGGCGCCAACACGACGCGAACAGCCTGCTGCAGAAATCGGGACAAGGTAGGGTTACACTGAACACGATCATCGCCCGAAAATCGACCAACTAAAGACGGAAGAGAAATAAACGGAGTCGAGGCGAGAGCCGCAAACTGGGGATCACATTATGTCCGTGCGACTATCACACCGAGCTTGGCCATCGCTTCCAAGAAACCCGCGTCCAGAACAAAAATCCCGAGCACCGCTCCCGCTGCGATCCAATCAGCAAATTCGAGCGCAGCACGGATCTCGACTCGAAGCCGTCGCCTACGAGCAACGCTTCCTTCTGCGGGACAGACTACCCCTCCTGGCATGTTTGTGTGTGTTTTCGCGGCTGAGGTAAAACCTTTTTTCCGCTGCAAAACGTATCCTGCTCGATGTCCTACTAGCCCATTGTCCCGACAACGTGTGCGCGGCCCTAAAGGGGATATAAAATTATAACCCTTTTGGAACTCCGAAAATTGTCCTTAAACTTATTCCAAGCTGTTTATCGCCAAAAAAGAGGGGGCAGTTCTAAAGGAGATTTACTAAGAGTGACGAAAGCATTCAGCGTGATTCCGTTTTTTTTTTTTTACATGGCGACGCCATCACACAAAGCAGAAGACGGCGACGCTGCAAAATTGAGCGCGCACCTGTCTTCTGGAAACCGACGCCCCCGACGTCCGCCGTCCGCCGAACCTCTCGATGGCATTCGGAGCAAACCTCCATGAAGAGATTGCCGTGCAGCTCGCACAGCTTGTCGCGCGGGATGCCGGATCGCAAGTGCAGCCCTGCGAGCAACGCCGGTGGACCCAGAAGGAAAGCGAGGACACGAGCCTTTTTAGCAAAACCTTCAGGGTTCGTTGTAGTTCGTTGTATTAAACAGATACTGGTACGTTAAATCTCTTCATAGGGCGGTTCGAGATCGGCGTGCCGCTCAGAGCGCGGTCACCCAGGGCCGCGGAGTCCGGCGGGACAAGAACACAGGAGTTTGGAGACGGTTTCCGGTTCAAGTATTTGTATCTTTGTTGGAACCGTGTGGTTTCCCGACGTATATACACGGTTAGCCCGAACCGTACAGGGCTACTCCGCGTCGTGTCGCACCATACGCGAGTACCCTCTCAAAACTGAAAACAAACAGCGGGGTAGCTTTAGGAGTGAGAGCGTTGACGTCAAGGCCGAACCTCGCGCAAGATAAGCACTCCAGTTTTTCCGTTCAGGGCTTACCTTGGAGCGAGTTCGGTCGGAATATCAGACATAACACATATTTGCGCCATCCTTCATCATGGTGCAAGTGTGACATTTTTTTTTCCGATAATGTGTGTACCATGTAAGTTTCGACCCGCGAGTTGAATTTTCTCTCACAGGAAGGGAAAGCAGCACCTGCAACCACAACCACACCCACAACCACAGCAGCAACAGAAGCAACAACAACAACGCCAACAACAACACCAACACCAACACCAAAACCAAAGCCAACACCAAAACCACAACCAACACCAAAACCAACACCAAAACCAACACCAAAACCACCACCAACAACAACCACAACAGAGACAGAAATAATTAAACCGCACGCGGGAGTCCACGGTACTACAGCGTCTCTTCCCGTCCCTCTTCTCACCGTCGACGTTCTGGCTTATGATCGCGTGCACCAGACCCTCCCTCACCAGCCCCACCAGCGCCATGTGGCCAAGCGTTGGCACAGCATTGTCCCAGCACCTCTCGTACTCGGGCAGCGGGTGGCCCTGCTCTTCCAGGGTCCAAACTCCACGCTGCCCTCGAAAGTCCGGTATGCCTGTCGCGGCGGGGTGCAACGCCACAGAGAGCAGTGACACCGTATGGGCAGTTGGTTGCCTATAAGTCGCCGGTCAGATATTACAACAATGTTTGGCTAGGTATTACAACAATAGTTGGAATTTCCATTGCTGTTCACGGGTCATGACCTTATCATACCCGCGGGTCGGGTCAAGAGTTTGCAGAACCTCACGGGTCGGGTCGGGTCGTGTCGGGTCGGGTCAGGAAGTTGTTTTCGAATCACATGGGTCGGGTCGGGTCGGGTCGGGTCGGGTCAGGAGGCTTTCGAAATCTCACGCGTTGGGTCGGGTCAGCATGTCGACAACTCAATCATTTCGCGGGCCGACCCGCGAGGTTTGACCTGTGACCCTTCAACACCCCTGGTACTTGTTTTGCGCAGTTCTCTGACAGCCGCGTTTGTGGCTCGATGTGCATTTTTCATCTTGACGAAAAAAAACTAAAGTCAGTACATTGGATTGGCTTACTCTTGCCACCCAGCTAATAACTAGCAAACTAGCCCTGAAGACGACTTAGCTGGCTTACCGTATACGACGGTGATACGTATAACACCCCCCCTCCCCCCCCTCAGACGAATTTCAGCGCCGATTTCGTCCAACAGCAGCCTTAACCCTTTCACTACCCCAAAAACGTATCCCACACTATTTCCAGGTAGATTTGTCCCCAAAACCGTTTCCGGCTCTGAAGGGGTTAAGGGGGGCACGAACAACGAAAAAATGGCTTAGGCTTTCGGAAGACCTCGTGGGGATGTTTCCTTAGACGCGCCGTTCGGCGTCTACACTCTGCCGGTCGTCGACAAAATCGGTATTGAAATCCGTCCGAGGGGTGTGTGTTATACATAATACACCGTCGTAGTATACGGCATTCTCGCCACCCAAGTAAAGCCATCTAACAGCCCTAGACACTGCAGTAGAGATTCCTGCACTCAGTCTCCTCTGACACAAAAAATCTCGCAATTAGCAACAACTCGGGGGAGGTCAGAGCCCCTCGGCGGACCTTAATAGTTTTACTCGTAGCGCTATGGTACTTCTCCGGCTCCCTCCTGTTCGTAACCCAGATCCAAGGTCGCATAGCAGGCCCTCTTCCCCCCTCCCCATTACGGTGCGTGTCTTCGTTTTTACCGCAAGAATAGTTCAGCATTTTCTTCATTTTGTCGACTCGTGTCGAATTCCGCATGCACATGCTATATTAGGCGCTCCCTGCGGTCACGTTTTACTAGGGCTGGGCACTGGCTGGCTCAGTCAGGAGCGATTATACTGTTAAAAAAATAAATCAGTATGCTGGATTGCAGCAGTATATTGGCCGAGTAACGTTCCTCTCTCCTCCCGAAACGCATTTGGAGGGTTTCCG
>JAYJME010000388.1:0-24161 GCA_036873775.1 Costaria costata | reverse complement strand
TAAAACAGCGGCGGGATTTTCTGTTCCGATGAAACATCTAGATATTAAAGTGAGCCGGAAACCCGGGGATCGGGGGTAGATAAGATCCTGCGTGGCCTTAAGCCCCTCTAGTACGTCCGGCACACCATTCCATGGACTAGATATCCATTGACCAATAATATTTAGTGGGAAAAGCGCATCCCTTCTCTAAACCCGTAGCCCGGACCTCTTAAACCGTACCACGGGTCTCCTTCTTCGCTCTTAAACCGTAGCAAGGATGCTTCAAGTTAGAAGGCGTGTTGGGATAGGGGTAGTATGTTTTGGCCAAACGTTTTCTACCCGCCGGACTCCCCGACTGACGATGAACCCTAGTACCATTGAAACGCCATTTTAGTGGGGCTTTGTGAGAGAGCTAGTTATGTGTCTACTGAAGGTCAGGGGCGTGTTCATTGGGCTGTCCTTTAACGTTTTTTAACATTGCTTTTTTGAGGTGTCGTGTGCGGAGAGTCTCGCCCATCGAGACTCGCACAAAGCTTCGTGTACCCTTCAACACCTGGCGTTATGCCTTCTTGGGTGCCCGCTCGCGACGCGCTGACTCTTTGGTAGCACAAAGATAACCCACACCTGTAATCTCCAGAACGATACGATGTGTGATTTGTTTTCGCACTGACTCGAGACACTAATCCCTAGGTATCCCCTCCCTATCGATCTTGTAAATATATTGCCGGTAAGCGCCCTCAGATGTCTTGGCGCCTACCCGCATGTACAGTACGAGCCCCAATATCGAGGAAAGGTCTGCTGACCTTTAAGAAGGCTGTCTCACGGCACATGTTATGCCGGTCGTTTTACGGCACATATTAAGATGACCGTCCTAGTGCACTTATTATATCTCGGTACTATCCAAACCTTTCACGGGTCTGACAGATCAACCCGATTCGTTTCACTTATCTAAGTAGATCCCAGCCTGGAGGAGTGCTACGATAGAGGTGTACCGTTTTTTTTCTGAGGCTCCTAAAGAGGGAGCACTGTATATCACCCACATACTGGTTTTGAACCAACCAAAAATGCAACCTGATTAATTTAGGTATAAAAAACAATAATATGGGAAAAAAAGAATCACACCTTGACGATTTTGAGTTAGGGAGCTCTGTCATTCAGAAACAAAAAAGCAAAAAAGTGCTACCTCTATCGTAGCATGCGTCCCTGCCGTTACCACATACCGGTATATACTGTGTGTAGCATTAGACCACAACCCAGGACACATGTGCTGCTGGACAATGCATTCTGTACGGGTTCCATCCCTGTAACATATTCTGGACCATTTAGAAGATCAGGATAGTACTTGCTCGAATATATCTATAACATGAAAGGTAGGTCGGTGACACACCTATCTGTCCGATATGTGGAATCCTCGGCCATCTGACCGGGCAGGCCTTCGTGGGCGAGATGATCAGTCTCGGACAGATGACGTGGCTGGAAGAGTTTACCAGCTCCAGCGACAAGAAAGGCCTTCTCGCCAAGGTGAGGTGCAGCACAGTCAGAGGGAAACGGATGATAGCGGCTGCCATCAAGAGGTATGTTACGGTGTATGTAGGGGTGGCAAAACAAACAATCAGAGGCTCTCCACTTGAGGGGCCGGCTACCTCACCCACCAACCTTCTTTGACAAAACTCATAAAGCCAGCTTAAGCCCCGAAGTCAACAGGTATCGAAGGTAAAATATAGGGGGCGTGTATTAATTAAATAAAATACATGTCTTGAGTTGGTGTAGATTACTTCATGTTTGTGCTTTAGGAGACCATGTCCTAAAGCGAACTACTGTGCACATCGGATGGAAACATGATGGGGACAGGCCAGGAGTAGTTTGTCAGTTCGGAAGGGCCGTCACTGAGAACCATTTCGTCTCGAACGTGAAACCTCTACCGGAGCACGCGGATCATAAAAAACAATACTTAAGAAAATTATGGTCTCTAGGTTAAAATCGTCGCGTTCGTGTCGGCGTTCCGAGAGAAACACACCGGCCGGGAGAGTCGTCCAACCAGACTGGAGCGATGCTCGGGAGCGCGCGTTTCTTCCATGCGGCTTGCCGCACTAGAAACCAGTCGTCTTGGGCCTATATGCCTCTTAGAATTAGCTGGCCGTGGTGTGTTTTGCTGGGGCCTGATCTGTGCGTCCCGCTAGCTTTTATAATGTCTTGGAAGACCCTGGCAAGAGCTTACTCTTTCACACACGTAGGGTTATGAAATCATGCTCAGCAGCGACCGCTACACTAAGCCCTGCCAGATATACAACAAACTACCAGGCATGCTCAAGGTTACCGAAGATGTTCCTGTCACAATACGGTCTCAAGCTTGTTTCAGATTAGTTTGCTGCTTGTTGGTGGGCCCATGCTGTATTGCAACAATATGTCGAAGCCCTGAGCCGCCCTTGCCCCCGCCGCTGCTGCTTCGTTTGTTCTACTTTTGATTTACATTTGTTTCAGGTGCTGGCTAGCTTGATTTACTCGGCCAGCACCCTCCACGCCGCGGTCAACTTCCCCCAGAAGCCCATCATGTCGTTTGCCCCCAACACCCCAGGGTCGGTTTACGCCGCTCCACCCACCGACAAGGTCAGAAGTAAAATAAATAGTGTTTGATTGCGTAGAGAAACGTTCGATATACAGAAGTAAGTATCGAAATTTCGAACACTCGCGCACTGACAAGGAAGTTGGTAGTGTTTGCTATCGTATTAGATGTTTAGATATATCGCAATATCGACATATCGAAGTTCGATGTGTCGTATCCTCGACGTGTCGTATCGCACTCTCCATGCCGCCGTGAGCTTCCGCCAGACGCTCATATATATATATATATGTCGTTTGTCACCAACACCCAGCGGTCGGTTTTTGCCTCTCTCTCCCCATCGACAATTTCAGAAGTTTTAGTGTGTTGCATGTGCTATCGAAACTACAGTACCAATCTATCAAAATACCGAACTATCGAACTTTGATACCTGTATATCGTATCGAGCCCGCTTATCCGTACACGATATCCCCAGATGTATCACTGATGTTTTGAAGATACAGTCGCTAGACTACTGAACGAAATCTCCGACGTATCGATATATCGACATATTATCGAGCTTTTGCCTACCGACAAGTTCAGAAGTAGTGCTGGGTACGAAACCTACGACGCATCGATAGAATTTGCCCTGTATCGTGTCGAGCGTGTCGTTCCCTGGATGGATATCCCCTCACGCTCTAATGACGGGGGAAGGCAGTAACGATTGTCTACAAATGTTGCAGAAAACAGGGGCATGTGTAATACAGTACTCCATGGAGGGTTCTGATTGCTATGCCCCCTCGTGTTACTGTGTCCCCTTCTATCCCAGGGTGCTGTCGCAAATCAGGGTGTTAGTCCAACCTCTACAATTGTGCAACCTAGTTTTTTTCTGGGGCTAAACCAGATACCGCATGGCTCACGAGTATACAGCAGTCACTAATACTGTACTACAGCTGTGGGCAAGGACTGATTCAAGCATGACACGCCTCATTGTGCCCGCCACGAAGGCAGCATGCAATGGGTACGCGAACGTCGCATGTTCTATACCAATGTCATGCTGACCCCCATGGACAGCGGAAGAGGGTCATTTAGCTGGATATTTGTTTGGGGGTCTAGGGCTGGCGCTAGCGACGAAAACGTTCCCCGATCAACCACAGCTCTTCAAAAAAACAATTAGTACGTAGGAATGTATTATTTGCATACCAGGTACGTTGTAAACAGACGCGTGCTACTACAGATGTTGCACTTTTTGACTTTTTTGTTTATGAATAACGGGGCTCCTTAACCCAAAAATCGTCGGAAGGACCCTCTCTTTTAGCAAAATAATATATTTGACATGGCCACTGTAATAGTTCGTGGGTTTGCTCATCGGCCTGCCCTTCCAGTTACTCAAAAACAGTTTTCGGGTGTGGTATGGAGCTCCTGAGACGAAGAGCCTCAGAAAGAAAATGTAGACTTCTATTGTTGCATGGGTCTATATATAGTTCGGAACGAGCCGGTTTCAGGTACTCCAACGAATGGATGGAAACTATTTTTCAAAAATGTTCCAATAATGGACTCCGTAGGACCAATATCAAGTACCTGGCTGAATATAGCATCAAAGCTTGACCCTACACTGAACGTAAGCATCAAGGCACTGATCGACAGTCAAATCGTACCGAGTATCCCGCCGCTGGTTCCACTCAGACATAAAATAAAACCGCGGCCGTTTCAAAGCGACTGGGGCGCTGAAAGTATGCACACGCTTTCCATGGACCCCCACCACGCCGGTAACAACTGGGGTTGTTTTACTTGGTTGTTTTTTCGCCGGACATTCAAAATCCCCTACGACCCGAATACTCTCCCAAACCAAAACTTGAACATCCGGCGAACCCCTAAATAAAAACGTTCGTCGACAGGTTGGCAGGGGACTGATGTATCTAGAACACGCGTGCAGAAAGTTGGGATGTTTACAAACTAAATAGGCGTGAAGTTCCGATGCTCAAGAGTGTTGGGGTGATTGCTTCAACCCACGCCTGTAGCAATACCTGAAACATTGCGTTCACATCTCATTGGTCGTGAATTAACCACGGAGCGCCAAAGCCCTACCCCACGCCTTGCTGGCCATGCTGGAGTAGAAAGTTATCTTCCACAATCCCCTGACGATCGCCACTAGTAGGGTCTAGGCCAGCGATGTATGTTATCGACCTAAGCATAGTTCGAAGCCGTCGTGCAGTCGGTGCGTGCTACGCCACGGATAGCCTTGTTGGTATTTTTTCACACTAAGCACTTCGTTGTTTGTCTCGCGGGGCTCCTGAACCAACGAACCACCTAATTCGTATGCCCAGGCCATGATATTGATCATCGTGTTGCCCGATCACTGTTCTCAGCGTCAAGAGTTGGGAAAGATGGACAATTCCTCAGGTGAGGGGCCTCTGGAACCGAAGTAGTGCATCCCTGCCTCAGCATGCGTTTAAAGCAGTTTCCTTGTCGGTACGTGCCTCATGATGTTTGCCTGCGTCGCTCGATTTCAGGAGGAGAGGACTTTCGAAGACTATCTGGCGTACCTGCCCCCCATCGAGATCGCGACGAACCAGGCCATGCTCACCACGTTTTTGGGCACCGTCGTCCACACCAAGTGCGAACGTTGTAATAGCCGCATGGGTCGCATCGTGTCGTCGCAACCTCATACCAGAAGCGGAACGTGCTCCATCTTGTCTGGATCGAGGGAAAACGCGTAGCGCGTAGGTGCATTCCATACGAGCGGCGGAACCTACGCCGTCTCCTCTGCGTCACTGCCGAAGATATCATGACACTCTAATCGTTTATGAGGCTATCTTTATATGAACATCGTTGTACGCGCAACCAAAGGGCCCCGCGCAGCTCGTAAAGACGATATTCCACAGAGTCCACAATCTCACAGTCAATGTCGTTTCCTTCTATAGTTTTCGCCAGTCCCTCTAGTTTAGGGGTGTCCTCTCGTACAACGGATAGTCCGACGGTGTCGATCCTCCCAGACACACCAAAAACAACACAAACGTCTCGTAAGGCGGCATGCGCGATAAATCGAAGAATGACACGCAGCTTGCAGATATGATTTTTCGACCAATCCTCGATTGGTTTACACCTGAAAAATGTTTTCCATCTCTCATACGAGTAGCTGAGGCGGCTATTAATAACATTGTCATCTCACAGCATGGTTTAATAGAAAAACGTCAAGCAACGATATTGTTTGTTGTCCTCGTCGCTGTATGTATACCGTTCAGGCCCACGAATATGAAATATCATAATAATAACGTTAAGCTAACTTGCTGGTGGACGAGCGCTACACTGAACCCTACCTCGAGTATAGATACAATAGCTTATGCTCCAGGTTTCTCGAGGTCGATGACTAAGTATGGTTCCAAGCCCTTTCTTACATTAGATCTTTCTTGTTGGCTTGTTGGCGGGCCCAATCCTGCACACGGAAAATATGGTTCGTGGTGGACGACAGAGTTATCCCACCGTAGGGGTGCACAGCAAACCGTAATTGTACTCCTGACATGATGGAAAAGCTCATTTCCTAACCCAAAGCTTGACTTTGATAACCAATGAAAGGGCTACCCGACAAACAATCGCATGGCCTGGATATGTATCGTTTAATGTTCTAAAACTCAACTGGAGTTCTAACGATATTGGGCATGTATGGAGTTCCTCACTTGATGAGCCGTTCAGTTCCTAGTGACAGTTTGTCAAAAGGTGCTGACCCTATCGGGGGATTGCTCTACATCCGTTTAAATCTGTCCTTCTCTGCGACGAGAGAACCCCGACAAAGTAATGCAAGGGGAGGTACATTATCTGAGGTATGTGAGCTACTGTAGACTCGTGTCGAATGCTACGATAGCGGTACCTTACCCGTTTTGGCAGTGTTACATCTGACCAAGAGGAGGTACAGTCTATGAAGTATATGGCGTACACTCGTGACGAATAATGCTACGATAAGGTCTCTGTACCTTTTTTTGGCAGTTTAATATCTGACCAGGAGGAGGGTACACTATATTATGTGTATCGAGAGTAGACTTGAGACGCGTGCTACAATAGGGGCACTGTACTCTTCTTTCATTTGGCTGTTTCAAATCTGATCGACGGGGCTCCTCAGCCGAGCAAGACCTATAACCATAAATATTTTTAACCTTCGTTGGTCCATAGCCTAGAATATATGATTTTGTATTGGGTTGCCCATTCATTGTTCCTCAAGGCGAGGGTTCGGGCAATGTAGAGAAGTCCTCGAATGAGAATCCTCAGAAATAGTAAATGCACCCCTACCCAAGCATGTGTCTCGTACGCCAACACCCTTGTGGTTCTACCGGGGCCCTTAGTGCTCGGTGGTCGAGGCCAGCCACCATGTCACAGACAAGAGTGGCTCTATGAATCCGCAGTCTTCATAATAGTGAATGTTTTTTTTTTTGACGTTGACCTGTGCACCACCTTCGGATTGTTTGTAACGCTGAGCAAAAACAAACAAAAAAATGCCTATAGTTTGAGTGAGGTAGTGAGTCATTCGTCGGGGTGGCCTAAACGCCGCAGTGAAAATGATAAGAGGTACAATGTCATGCGACAGTGTGGCACAGGCTAACGACTAAGAAACAATCCAATACGAACGTCAGACTCACGTTGTTTTGGGGGTGCCAGGACATGTTGATTAAGAAATGGTTGTCCGCGGCGAGCACTTCAATACGAAACCTTACCTTGCACACTAACATTAAAAACTGCTCCCATTACTGTCTCTGGAGGTTTCTGTACGTAATTCGGCGCTGCGTCATCCATACGGAAACCGTCCGCCTGACAAGCGTCTTTAAATAGGATGCAGCTCACCGTTGAAGCAACTCCACAACACCTCGATGCACTTCGTGCTTGGTGCAAGCGAAACGTCTGCCTGTCGGGGAAAACCCGACGTGCGCTCCGTCCTTGGACTGTAGAGATGCGAGGGTCTGTGGTCATGAAACTACTGTACGGCCATGCATGATATGATTACACCCCATCCTATACTGTAGCCCCAGTCACAACATGGTCACAGTTGCCCGAATTCGGTGTCACAGTCGTTCTCGGAATTGGGCATTTCTTGTTGGGTCGGGCCCATACCGGGCAGATCATGGTCTATAACTGACAGGGCGGTGAGGCGGTAGGCGGGTGCACCTTAGGTCCCTGTTTTTCAGGCGACCAAGGAGCCACCCGGACGAGTGACCTACCCTAGTTGTTTGCCGGCTTAAGTTTGTATCATTACACGGTTGTTCGTTTCGCGATGCGGTCGCCATGCCATCTTAGAACCTCGGATACTCTGCGCCAAACAAACAGGTCAGGTACACTGCTGTTCTTGAGAGAGATACTGAGTAGCTGAAACGTGCTGGTGAAATGAGGGGTTTAGATCCCCTACCGCGGCAACAGCCCACATTCTACCGTTGATCGCGTAATGCCGTTGATACTTTATGTTTTGCAGGATTGTGTGAGAAATATCCAACCCACGAAGCATGTGCTATATCATCAAGGTAATAGGGTTCGTCAACCGGGAATATTAACTAGGACACGTAGATTGGTTTGACCAGTGATTTGTCTGACCCGAACAACTCATACGATGAAAACGAGGAGATCTGAGCTGCCCGGTTACTTCTGTGTTGCCGTCGATGTCGCGTTCTTGAAAAGGCTGGGCGACTACGAAGCGCACCAGTTCAGCGACGAGCGCGTGCAGAAGCCACTCGCCAAGTTCCAGCAGGCCCTCGAGGCCCTCGAGATCGACATGGTTGACGAGTGAGTTTGGTGAATTAAATGTCCTATAGCTGTACAGAAAACTTTGCTTGATTCATGGTTTACCAATACGCAAACGTTCATGCGACGTGGCGGGAAGCTATCTCACAGAACGTGTTTAAAAAGCGATGCAGTGTGACGCACTGGTATTATTGTGCTTCCGATCTAGAAGAACACGTCTCTGCATTCAGCCTGATGTCAGAGGGCGGCTTGATGTCCCGAGGTAAAACCATCGTGGTTTGTCTAGTCTGTGTCGCAGACGAGGTCTATTTGTATCGGGACCATGTCAATAAAAAATGGGCTATATCAATACTTCTATAAATCTTTTTCGGGCACAGGTACAACAAACACAACAACCGTAGTCCAAACACGGTGCTGTGAACAACCGTGTGGGAGCGCAGGGGTACGACGATAATAAAGCGGCGACCCATATGCAACGGGTAGGGGTGTTGTTCTAATATTGGTTGTGGGGATCCTCACCCGAGGAGCTATCTGTGTCCGCACCCAAACACCGATGTTGAAACAATTGCACGATCCACGCGGTGAATGATCCCATAGCCTATGCCTACAACGAACTCTTCTGGAAGACACAAGTGGCACACCAATGACATTGAGCAGCTCGTCCTTTTCAGCTCAGACATCCTGCCAGTCACAACCGTTTGGGTCTAGACGTGCTACAAGGCAAGCCTAAAGGCTAGATACAAGACTAGCCATAAGGCTAGCTAGCTATAAGGCTGGCGCTGACGCATGACCTACAGTAGTGCCAATCTGTCGTAAGTTTTGAACATGACCTTGAAGTCCAGCTCGGGTACCCCGACGTCACTGCCTTGTGTAACCAATGCTGTGATCACTTCATGCTTTCGACATATGTTCCCATTGATGTCCCAAAGGAGTTCATGAGCTAATTATCCTGCTGGAAAATGGCTCCCACTTTGATGTACCGTGAGTTTGTCCCCAAACCCGTGAATGCAGCCACACAGAAGGCGAAATGCCGACCTCTGTTGCTGCTTCTAGAATCACAGATATGATATGTCTCTCGCATGGTGTTATTGTCCCAGCCGTGCTGACTTCTTCTTAGATAGGGCTTCCACTTTTGACCCCAAACCACGGTAGGAGTTGCACTTTCGACCGCAAACACAAACGTAGGGGTTGCACATTTGAACCCAAACCACGATAGGAGTTGCACTTTCGACCCCAAACACCAAAGAAGGGGTAGCACATTTGACCCCAAAGCACGGTAGGAGTTGAAAGTTGGACCCCAAACCACGGTAGGGGTGGCAATTTTAACCCCGAAGCACCGTAGGCGATGTCGTTTTGACCCCAAAGCAAGGCAGGGGTTGCACATTTGAGCTCAAACCACGGTAGAGGTGGCAAGTTTGACCCCAAAGCACGGTAGGGGTTGCCGGTTTGGCCCCAGAGCACGGTAGGGATTGCACGTTTGAGCGCAAACCACGGCAGGGAGGGGTTGATTGTAGGATATTTTCTTTCGGCCACTGAGGGTCACTCGGTCGAGTGACTGCCCTATGTCTCAACAGTTTCAACCATTTATTGGTTTCGTGACGTGCACCCCCCGTGGGATTGACTTTTAACATTATGCCAGCCAAACAGTTTTCTGTTTTATTTCAAGATAAGTACAGAGCTACTCGCTCGAGCGGCCAAAACGCGGCATTGAAAATCGCGCTAGCCCCCCTATCGTTAAACCAGTATTTTGAGCCCGAACCTTTCCCATTATTTAACATCCTCGAACGAGGAGCCAACATAAATGACTTTTGATCTAACGTTATAAGTTACATACCTCGACACCATGACACCGTGCATCGGGCTCATCTTGCACTTTGGTGTTGGGTGATACATAGAGCTCCTGAAGGGAGGAGTCTCGGATAAACCAGGTGCTACCGCTATCGTGACACGCCTAATCTTTCAACTTACTGCCTTCTGTTTTATCATTACCCTTTGCAGAAACGCCTACGTGGTGGCTGCCTGGAGGAAGAAAGGCAAGGACAAGAAAGACGCCGCCAACTTCGGCTACACCACCCTTCTTCCCGACAACATCCCTCAGTCCATCAACATATAAATCGACCTCCCCCTCCCACCTTTCTCCTGCTGTGGGGGGATGCTCAATCGACTGGTTGACTTGCTGCAAGCCATTATACGACGAGAAATCATGGGGTCGTCTCTAGGCGTTGTTGACTGACCAAGACATCAAGGACAGGCGGCTGCAGGCATTCCCAGGCCGTCGTTTTCTTGGTTAGAGCCTGCAACGGGCATATGCCACGAAGTCGACCGACCATGGCATGGCGGTATTTGTCCCGAGGTTTAGTGATAAGCTCGGCGTATCCGATCACTAGCGATTCTACCCCCTGTCTTTATCAGCTCATGGTACCCGTAGCTTGGCTAATAATCTTTTTGGTTCATCGGTTTGAACCCTGATGGCGATGGCCGTCGTGTATGCTGTATGTAACCTGTTCATATCCTACGTATTGTTTACGCACGAGTATCGTAATTTAGTATAATTGAGGCAAGCTTGCCTTGTCACAAGCATGTGGGTAGTGTATACATCACAATTCGACGGCTCAAAAGGCATTTCCTCCATGCCTCTGTGTGTACAAGCAGCATTACTGTCTATTATAGCTATGGGGTTGGTCGATTGCTTAGATGGCGTTGTCAAGGATTTACCGTTGAATGCATACCTCGTGCGATAAAGAAATACTGCACGATAGCCCTGTGATTTGTTGGTTCCCAAAGTATGGCCTCTCTGCCATTGGAGTAGCCGGGCAGGCCCTCATCTTTAGTATATATACCTGGTAGCTGTTATGGGGCATGCACAATTGGCCTAATGGAGGAACGTTTGATTTTGCACCGTTAGGCGTTACGGTGTAGCACTGAAACATATTGGGCAAGCGTTTCTAGGAACGCCTTCCTTTGCGCCGCCGTACGAGCTAAAACCTCAATAGCATCACGCGCATCACAGCTCTAGTGAACAACTCTCGGATATGCAGGAACTCAAGATATTGATTGGACATAAGCATAAATCCTGATTTTACTATCGGCGTTTTGTGTAAAGGTGTATGATATACCCTGGTATGCCTATTGTATAAGTGAGGCACGGTGATTTTGACGTACGCTACACTAGTGTATACGAAATATGTGTACGATGTTGGCTATGTTTGTCGGGGGAGCTTATTCCTTTGTGCCACCGAAGGATCTACAAGACCAATACCATGTAGAGGGTCGTTTTGGGAATGGAATACCTCGTAGTATGGGCTAGGACCGGCAAACGCTTAGCACAACCTCCTGCTGGACGAAGACAGGATCGATAGTGGTTGACGGGTGCTGTGCTTGCAGTAAGCTGACTTTAACGCGCGGCGAAACACTATTATACCAGTATGTACATTCATAGCATGTTGATGATGGGGTTTTAGGATCTTACGCCTTTGTGCCACCTCAGGATCTACCAGCACAAACGCATCCCATTAGTATCAGGTATCTCAGCTCTAGGGCCTTCTTGGACATGGAAAATCCGATAGTATGTGCCAGGGCTGCTGTCGTCCACGCACAGTGTCCTGTTGAATGGACGCAACCTCAACAGCAGTTACAGTAGTTGGTGAGAACTGTGTTTGTATTACGCTGACTTTGCCGTACGGCGCACTACTCTCGGTGTACCTGGTACCAAGTGAGTATATCGGGGAGCCTGTACCCTGGTGCCAACTCAGAAGCTACTACCAAGCCCATTAGCATCAAACTCGTAACTGGCGGCGCAGCTCGAGGGTCTTCCAGGACATGAAACACCAGACAGTACAAGGTAGGACCGCCGAGCTCCACGCACGGTAGTCGATGCAATGGAAGCAAGCTTTTTCTGGCATAATCTGCACGTGTAGATTATCCAAGTTGACGAGGACCTCTCTGTCAGGGTATCGGAGACATATACGTGTATATATATACTGTATATATTAAAAATTATTCGAAACACCTCAGCTGTGAGTTCGATCAATTGAATGGTTGATACTCATCTGTGTTTACATAACAAATCCCCCTTCGCCGAAGAAGGGTCGATATCCTAACAGGTGCTAACGTTGCCTCCAAGTACCTTCAAAGTACCTACGACGAGGTTTTTACAGTATTACGGGGGACCATAGTTAATAGGACCTACTGTGGACACAATAGGACCTACTGTAGATGTCCACCAAAACCTATACTTCGAAGTATATGTTTATTTTTGCTAGCAATCTTTGGTCCTATTTACTATGGTCCCCCGTAATAGAACATTGTTAGAAAATATTACTGTGCCCGCAGTTTTTCTGCTTGGTGCTTTGTTTAGGATGTAACGTTTTATGGGTGGACAAGCCTTAGGGTTTATCTCCACGAAACGTCAGTTTGAGCATGATCCAAGTTGACGAGGGGCTCTCTGTCAGGATATATACTCGTTGCCTAAACATTCGAAACACGTCAGCTGTGAGTTCGGCTAATTGCGTGGTTGACGTAAACAAGATCGTTTCACCGAAGAAGGGTACAAATCCTAGCAGGTGCTAACACTGCCTCCAAAGACCTTAAACATACCTTCGAGGCTAAGCACATGTTTTACGGGACAAACTGGTGTCGGTTTCGTCTGAGAAAATGATGGTTGGCAAGAGCAAATTTAAACAGGCGAATCGCTAGCGTGGAGGATCTTATCCGCCCCCAATCCCAAGGTTTCCGGGGGGGGTTATATTATCTAGGTTTATTTTTCGGTGGGGTAAATCCCGCCGATACCTTGTTACGCTGCCGTTGGACCTTTAGATGGTTCGTGTCTGATAGCAGTGATCGAGCGCATCAGCTTAGTGTTTCATCCACATAGCTTGTGATTGGCTTCAGATGGGCCGTCCGCCATTTCTCAATGGAGGCCAATCACGACGTTGCGGTGCTGCTGGGGTCGAAGTGTTTCGAGATTCGGGAGACACGAAATGAGCCAAAGCTAGCCCCTAACGGAACGCTTGCATTTCACTTGTGGCCAGCTACAGCTTCCCGCGGGCAACCGCGGCCGGCGAAATCGAGTAACTCTCCTTACGGGGGTGTTACGGCTAGAGTTGTACCCGACACCAGTCGTTGCCAGACAAAAACGACTCACAAGGCGATTTCGTGAGCTCAGAGTAGCTTGGGCCCTTTCAGGACAGCGAGCGTCCATACATGCAAGTATGATGTAGCCGAGAGGTCCAAGGTACCAATTATACACGGCGGTAGACATTTCCATACATTACTGTTGTACTGAGCCTTTCAAGACTACAAGCACACATGCACATAATTATCCAAACATGTATGGGTCATACCTCTTGGGGGTCTGTATGTGTGGCAATTGGCTGACGATACTCTGTCAATCGACCGACATATCCAACCAAAATAGAAGTGTGCATTGATATGTCCATCGATGGCCATTACCAGATACAATATATTGTCTCCGAAAATGTAACAAGAACATAATAAGTTAAGACGTCAATTGATCGACCACCATCCCCCCAGCCCTCATGTTCCTACTGTACATCAACATACTATTGCAGTGTATATAGTACCAAATGGACTTTTTGTGGGCTACGGCATTTGTTTCTTTTCCGGCCGCGGGTCGTTTCTCGTGCTCTCGGCCGCGGCGCACAAAGGGGGCCCGCGTGTACACACGACTCACGTTTTGGCCCCGGTCGAGGTCAGTGGCGTTCCAACTTGGCCTCGCATCGCCGGCGCCATGCCAAACCCGTTCGACTGTTTTTTGTCGGCACGAAGCATGATGCTCTGTGTTTGCCCCACCGTATGAAGAGAGCACACAGCACACAGCACACAGCAAACAGCACGCACTAGACAACAAGGACTACACCGACTTGGACAAGGCACGCATCAAGCATCGTGCAACAGTAGTTCGTAGCGTCATGCTGCATTCCTCTGCGCAGCTCTCTCTGTGCCATGTGCAGTTGAGAAGTTTGAAAAACCAAACTGAGCATTTAGTTTCGGCATTTTCTTTGGTATCTACGTAGATCTACGTGTTCATGTACCATAACCTGGTGAGTACGTTGCACTGTGGGTGGATCTACGTGTTTCCTACCGGATGGACTATTGAATCACGCCGTAAACCCTTTGGCGTTGAAGCAGCCATGGTACAACAGGAACTGCACTTGGAGTTCTTCTTTTTGGGACAGCTGCGGACTCTGCTTCTGTGTGTGCGTGTGTGCGTATGTGTATGTGGTCATCGTGATAACAGTCGTATATTACGTCACCTATACAGGCTTCGATCTGTGTTGATCACATTTTTGTTGTCTCTGTCTGTCTCTTCATCTAGACAACCTCTCTATCTCTCTCTTTATCGCGAGGAATCCTGAGGCCGGTTCCGATCTCTCGACAATGCAGATATCACCCAAAACCTAACCAAAACAGCCTATCATAGTAGAGTCGACACAGCTCCATACATTTACGATCGCAAAAGACGTCTAGATTACGTTCCCACCTCGATGAGCTATATTGGCACATTTCATACATATGCATACCATATACAAAGGGAACACAGCAGTGTTGGCTCGAGCATCCCGAACAAGACGAATCGACGGAATAGTCACTGGATACCTAGGCATACGCATACCCTCCACAACTCAAACTGGAGTCTGAAAAGCTTCTAAAATGGAAATCCGACAAAGGTAATCAGACGGAAACCAGAACGAGCGTCGTAGTGGCACCGAACTTTCGAAATTGTCTAAGAGATACACTTCGTAATATGTATTATAGCGTCGTGAACGCGAGCAAACCACGTCCAGGTTGACCCGGTCGGCACCACTATGGTCCGAAACACAAACTCAGAATGTATGCCCTCCACGAATAAACTTGAAATGCGAAAACAAAACCATGAATAAACCGAACATCAAGAACCGGGTACACAGCAGCCACCTCTGCAAATTCTTCGAAACGGTTGAGGATATGGTGAAACGTAAACACAACGGCATTACACCGAAACCAGAAAAACCACGGGAGGGTCCGCGGAGGCACGACGCAGACTTATTATCTGCTCCTGTCCTTACGGCTGTACCCACGACAAGAGCGACTACTCGAACAATTGTTGTCCAGAATTTTCGCGATCGACTGAAATATTGCTGAAATTCAACCACAATTCCATGCACCCCCCGAACAAATCTAAACGTCGTACAAAGGTAATACTGACAAACCACGAGAGCCGATCACCGCAGGTACACACGCATGGATAGCCTGGGACGTGAACGTAAAACACGATTAGAAATGCTTGGGGTGGTGTGGGGGAAACCAACATCATGTCGAAAACTAAAACCCTAGTAGTTACTAAGCTGGAGGGTCGACGGAATCGCGAGGCTACCCGGGTCTACGCCAAGCCCACCGTCCAGAGGTATGCGCTGCTACCAGGACACGCCAATATCCCCCCTATCAAGACGTCCGTAGTGCCCCACGCAGAGTACTTTTGTATTCCTGGCATCAGGTTGAATCGTTTCGAGTTGGTTGTTGCTGTTCTGTTCTATGTTTGTCTGCTGGAGTATGGTCTCGCACGTGTACACACTATACCTACGCTGGTGTGAGGTGGAACCCTCTAAGAAAGGCCCCCTCTACGGGTTTTTTCGTCAACACAGTTACCGTAACCGTAGGGCCTGATCTTCCAGCGATACCAAAGTACAAATATACAAACATCCATCAAACAACATCAGCAGCAGGCAGTCAGGGATTTCCTCACTCCTAAGGTAGGTATGTTGTTCTCCTGGAGGTATGTTTAGGGTTTTCCAAGATTCCGGTGAATGCTTGTACCCTCGTTCCTCAAGATTGGGACCTATTCACCTAACTTCGCCTGCTATCTGTCCCCCCTCTAATATTACGATGTAACAGGTACAACGTTTGCTTGAGAGACCCCTGGGGCATAACCACGAAAGGCGTAAGGAAACTCTGAACCCAGGGGGGATTGGGCCCACTTTGTCGAAGGGGTAAAATACGTCGATAGCAGCAGGAGCCGCCCAAACCCTGCAAGCTTGCTCCTCTCTGCCATTTCAATGGCAGCAGGCGTACCTCAACTCCTCCCAACTTGCCCTGCTGCAGAAAAAGGAAGCTTTCTGTTTCTTGCACGTATCACGTTTACCACCTCTTGCTTTCCTGAACTGAATAATTTCTAATAATGCAGTTGCTCAAAGTCTACCGCAAGAGCATCGGCAACCCGGTATCCCTCCACAGGACCGTGAAGAGCTTCGATACCCTTCCTGATCGGGTTTCCGGCGTCATCGAAGACAAACCGAGAGGTGTCTCCAAGCATGCCGCCAACGGTGTCGGAGAAGTGGTGGTGTTCCAGCTGGATGTCAGTCTGCCAGAACTCCAGCTCCGGGACCACGGTGTTGCCTTCCTCGTTTGAAACCAAATCCTGGTGGTTGATACCGATGTTGAGGCGGAGGTCGTGCAAAGGGGTCTCAATGCGGAGAGTTGCGTGGTTGCCCTGCGTGGCCAACAGACCGGCGACGCCGTCTTCCAGGTACTTGGCGCACCATGTCGGGGCAGCGAGGGTGTCGGGCTCCAGAACCCACTCGGCGAGCGTAGTGGATGTCTCACGCAGCGACCGTTCGGCGGCCGTGATTTCGTCGAACTGTTTCGCCCATATTCGGTCCCCTCCAAACGGACGGCATTCTGCTGGGAGATTTGTAGCGGACACCTGGACACCCTCCGCCAAAACGTTGTCCTCGGCTGGCGTTTGCATGTGATGAGCTTCTTTGTTGTCGACCAGGATGCGGAGTGCCCCATCCGCCAGACAGGGTGAACCGGTGCCCGCCGCACATCCGTGCGTCTCGAGTGTGTATGGGTCTTTTACCTCCACCACCAGAGAGTGGCCGTCTGGTAGCAGAAGACTGACTCCCGTCACAAGTTGCCTGTCTGGAAACTCCTCCGGCATGGGGGCGGTAACACGGACATTGAGGTGGAAGCCGTCTCCGTCGGATATCAAGCAATACCATCCACCATTCTCGCCAGCCCAGTCGATTTTCTGGCCGAGCAGCCCGACCATGTGAGAGTCTCCACACACCTGCGTTGATAAGATATTGTCGGTTATCAAACGAAATTGGTGGGAAACGCCGAAAAACTGGTAGTTAGGACCTGTGACGACCCACTGATTTAGACGATGTAAGCGTCACCATATATAGCAGACGTCGGGTTAAGATGCGCAGTTGTTTGCGTGCTTACCGAAGATAGGATATTCATGTTGGCGTTGGTGGCTTCCATGTCGTAGCTGTCACAGTCACCAGAGAGGCACTCTCCAGCTACAAACGTCAAGGTGCAGTCGTCGCAGAGTCCTGTGTCCTCCTTGTTGGTCTGAGCGGTACTGGTGAGGCCAAGCCGTGCGACCGCTTCGCCGTTAGGTGCGGCGTCAACGATCATGGCGTAGTCTGTAGCTCCATCGGTAGGGTCAGTGATTGTAAACACGACCGAAATTTGTGTTTCCGTTGCAAACGCGTCGCCCAGTTGAAGTCGGCGGTTGAGCTTCAGTGTGCTAGCAAACAATAGTCCCACGACCAAAACGCAAAAACCGAAGCCAAGTTCGCGTTGGTTCGGTAGCAAAGCCTGCCCAGAGTCATATTCCGCTGTGTGGACTGCAGTCGACGCGTGGGGTAGGGCAGCGCTGTAGGTGGCTGGACTCAGGGGAGGTCCAGCGTAAATCATCTTGATCAACAGCCCTAACCACTCGGTAGCTGGCCTGTGTGCGCGGATAAAGCGGAATGTCAAGGGGCTTGGGTGATCAACGTTGGGCGTGTGACACGGGTGGTATCACTCAAATTGACCTATTGAGCTATGAAACGCCTGCTACTTCGCCTTACAGCAGTAGGCAATAGCCCCCCCAACTCGATTATCTGTCTTAGAGTCGTCTAAAGCCAATGCTTAGTCACACGCATTACTATTGAAGCATAGGCGTATAGCTCGTGAACACGACGGACAACATTATGCGGTGCAGCTACGTACTACCGTAGAACACTTGATATATGGTGTTTAACAGTTGTACAGTCTGACAGTGAGTATTACTCATACTTACTAGTGCAGTTTGACTACACAAACAATTTATAACAATTTGCTGCCCCGCATGGCACGTAAACATTCGACTAGACGCATACTATGGCAGCGGTGCACCTCGTATTTTCTGGGGCTCCTCATTTGAAGAGCTTCATATCTTCCACATGATTGTTTGTTGTCTATTGATTAACTTGTCGCTAAAGTAAAGCCCGCGGTCACAGAACAGGCTCCAACCACTCTGGAGTGAATGGGTTTCGACGAGAGGTGTACTTTAGATCCCATTAGAAATCCCACGAACAAGGTATACAACGAAAAAAAGCGAATACGAAACGATAATGATTGTAGTTCCTCAGCGGAGAATCCCCTTCAGTTCCCAGTGATGGTTTGGCAAATACTATAGCTGCTACAGCAGTACCCCTATCGTAGCACGCATCACCAGACAAACACGTTACAACGAAAATCTCGGTCGGTAATCGAGACGTTGACAATACCACGGAGTAGCTAGAGTTGACCTGTACGAGCAACCATTAAATACAAATGTTTTTGGTAGGTGAGTAGAATGACCCCGTACTGTATGCAGCTAAGTTGATACTACAGTAGTAGTAGATCACATTCGCATCTTCTCACCCTCCTCTCGGGCACCTTTCGTGGACGGAGAACGGCTTTTTTAACCTCGGAACCTTTTGTCTAAGCTGAACTCCGCAACCGGACTTGCCTAGCAGCACTCGCAAGTTCAGATATTTCGACGGAACTCGCTCCTTGGCCACATATGGCTCCAAAAGGTTATGAACCCCGTCTTCGCGAAAACGCTATGACTAAAACCGTGAACATCACGACACAGCACACGAATCCGAACTACGTGCTCTGCAGGCAATAGGAGACACGCTCAGGGACCTGCTGCGAGCTTCTTCTGCAGGGTCACAGATTGGCAGACGGCACTACTCGCCAGGGTTCAAACTGAGGCTGCTGTTCTATCATAATGATCAACGTGAGTGAACACAGTGTGCAGCCTTCTGCTGTCGTATGGTAGACTGCGGACTCTACGACGTTTCGGTGATCCAAGCGAACGAATCGCCTACTACTAGCGTCGCTTGTCAAATTCGCTATGATATTTGGCGATATAATGCCAGCAGCCTAACTACGCTGTGAGCAATGCACTGCAACATGAAGGGTGAAGAAGATACTCCAATCTTGAGTTATTGTATAGTCACGGAAACATGAAGGCGAAGGGAGGAAGAAAGGTGCAGTGAATATGTGGGTCAACGCTCCACAGCTCAATAACGACTGATCGTCGTTGTATATCAACACCTTCTCGTAGCGTCAGCTCGCACATAATTCGTGAGACGACGTACTACTCTGTAATATCATGTGATCGTCCCTCTCTCTGTAACTATAACTCCGTGACACGTACCGTTTTGAAGGGTAGGATCTTCGAGAGATCCACAAGTCATTGATAGGTATCCGTTTGATAGCCAAAACATGTATGCAGAATACTGGGTATGCTGTCTTACATTGTTTAGATTACCATTTCTCGGGAAATGGAAGAGGTTACACCTTTGAAAAGACATGCATCAAGTAACGCGCTGCATGAAGTGCGACTGACTACAGTAGGGTGTCGTACGTGGCAGATACTGCTGCATCAGGATCTTTGGAAGGTCTACCGTAATCATTTGATGTTGCGGGGCTTCAGAATACGCGATTGTACGTACCAGGAGTACGTTGTGCGACCTCATAGAGGCGAGGCGAACAGGAGGGTTTGTACACACTCGGTCACTCTTTCACACCCGCACCTGAACTACAGTATCTGCAGTTCACATACTGAAGTAACGTAAGTTTTGTTGGACCAACAAGCGCCCATCTCAATTTATCTACAGAACCATCGCCTCAATCAGCATTGGTCAGGCCCGACCTTGTCTCACCACGACTCTATTTTGCCTCGGTATCGGCCAGTCATCTAAGTATGGAGTATCACAGTCTGACAACCGTAACTTACTCTTGGGCTATTCGGTGAAACAAGCTATATCGAACATTACCGTACTACACGGCGACAAGGAAAGCCTAAATATTAAACATTGACGACGAACTACATGTATAACAACCGCATTCTATACAACGTTTGCAGCTGCTGTACGTAGCACTCAACGGACCTTTGTACGCATTCCATGGCGGGCTCGGCAATGGATCCGAAATCCAGGACCCGGAATGACTGCTATCCATCTA
Organism: Costaria costata; assembly: GCA_036873775.1. Classification (NCBI taxonomy): domain Eukaryota; class Phaeophyceae; order Laminariales; family Agaraceae; genus Costaria; species Costaria costata. The sequence goes on along the minus strand of JAYJME010000388.1, from coordinate 3,655 downwards.
CCCGACCACTACTACTGCCCTGTTATTTTCTGAACAAATTGTGAACCAAACCAGGTTGGGTATTTCCTCAGTCTGAGAATCCCCTTCAGTTACCAATGACATGCTGGCCTATAACTGCTGTGAAATACCCCTATCGTAGCGCACATCCTAGCAGGATAGTTTACTCTTCACCGAGATTTGATACCGAACGAGGCTACATTCTCCAACGAGTTCGAGAAGATTAAAGCTGGTGTACGATTAATTCACGCCCACACTAATATAACGGGTAGTACGTGGACAACGTCACGTCCGGTGTTCTGGTACCTGGTCCAAAGTGGCGGCTGTTCTCATTCAGAAGAAACATTCATCGGAGATAGCCATCTTTGTACGGTTTTGGAGTGCAAAGTACTGTTTCGTCATTATTAGAAACAACCATATCGCTGTGGACAGGAGCTCGGCCAATCGTATCGCCCACAACTACCGTGGTCTTACTACTACCAAGGTCATAGCGGACAGGTGTGTGGCACCGGAAGCTTAAGATAATGACGTCAAGAATCAAGTCGTCGTGTAATTAGGAGTTCAATTGTACGTTTATAGCTAACATATCGGATAACGAGCCAACCAGTAACTCCACTTGCTTCACGATCAACAATAGTATCACAAGGCGGGCATGTAGAAAATAATGCGTTGTTTGAACAATTTCTCGGAGGTTACTTTTCTGTGGGTCTTTGAACACAGGTATGACATGCACACGTCACATCCCAGCAACTCCAGTGGTTACAGTCGTAAAGTTAAAACATTTTAAAGCTAGAGGTCCCTCGTTGGAGAGGCGCTCGTGGGCGGTTTCGTGTGGGTACTACAATAGTTCTACCGAGCAGTATTCATGCGGCCGATCAACCCTAACTCAGGTAAGAAAACATAAACCTGATGCGACGAGAGACGGAATGTTGATCCCACCGCCGGACAACAGCAAAGTCCCGAAGCTTGGCCGGGTGTGGCAGGGCAACCCAACGTTGAGGTCGTTATTTAAGCCTAACTAAGCAAGGGCAGGGAACATATTTAAAGGCAATCGTAGGTCTTGCGAGATAGCGAGGCGCTAATATAACAAAATGTCCCCCAGCGTGAAAGTGAAGCCAAAGCCCAAGAGGTTGTAAATCACGTTACCTCCTTAATGCACGTCATGTACACCACTAAAACATTTTGAATATTAATAGACGAAGAGCTTGCACGGGGTTGTTCACCCGTACCACAGGACACATGTTGCCCCGAAGACGCTCACCTGGCCCGCGCAAACTTGGGCGCATAGGAAGATCGTCAACAGCCGGAGAGTAGCCCACATTTGTCTCTTGTTCTGCAGTTGCCTTTGTGGACTGCGTACGTGCGTGATCGGAAGCGGATTTCAAAGGAGTTGTCAAGAACCTATTTTGAAACGTTGAGCGGCCGCTATTATCGCATACTGGGTATAAGCCAAAGTATCATGTGATGTGTCAGTATACGACTGAGTGTAAACTTGTCTGGCGCGGTCGGTCTCTAGCCGAGCGCTTTTAGCAGCCCTGTTCCGGCTGATTACTGTTCGCTGCTTGCATGCTTGCTTTTTTTTACGTTTTAGATACGTACGAATTGTTGACGAGTATTTCCAAACATTTAAACCTGTCTGTACAGAAAGCAGTACAAAGGAATTGGATAGTCTCACATGAAAAGGAGGAATATAAGCTTTTTGCTAGGGTAGGGCACATGACCATGAATATGTTGTGTGCGGGTTCGATTCTCGCCGGCAACGCTTTACCGTCCTTGGATTATAGGTCCTTGTGAGCTAAATTATGGTCAAGATGTGCTCCTAGATGCTAGCAGTGTGTGGTAAGGGGTTCGCCCCGGAGACTGCTGACGAGATTGGGGTGCTTCGAGCCCCAAATTATATATTTTGTTCGATAGAAGGAATAACCTGTTGAGCTATTTCAGTCACTTTCGCCCCGGAGATTGCTGACGATATTGGGGTGCTTCGAGCCTCCTTCTAACGAACAACGTATGCCGGCTAACGGTCTAGTTTGGGCCTGTCGAGGCCTGTGTAGACGTGATGTTCCTGTTGGCCGTCCTGATAGCGGTACGATTGTACTATGCGAAGTACGAAGAGACTTGTTACACATATTAAGTGCAAAATCAAAGTATTTTTTGGCCCCTACAGAAAAACTAAGTCAATTATGATCCATAGAACTGAAATGAAATCAACTCCGACCCACAGACTGAAATCAAGTCATTTTGACCACCCACGCAACATATACGATAATTTGTATGCCGAAACTAAACCAACAAGTAGTTTTCGGCCCGTCTTTTAATTGCGCGTTATACACACAACAAGTACATGTTCCTGTGATACAGCAGCAATATGTAGAATGTAAATAGGAGTACCAACTGCAAAACTATACGCAGCTTTCCCGCCAGTAGAGCCCAAACGCACGGTAGCCGTTTGTGGTGTAGAAGGCCAGAAGAACACCGGGGCTCGAGATACACGAATCAGCAGACGGGCGAGGTGATAAGAATCGCAATCCTATCAAGAAGGCCAAAACCAACAGGCAAAAAGTGTGGGTGATATCAACCGCAGCGGGTGGAGCCCTGATTCCAACCCAATACTTACAAAGTGGCAGAATACACGTTAGTACTCTAGGGGCCCTATATATATATATGGAACCACAGCGCGGTTTCGTGGTAAGTTAAAAATATTGGAACAACAGAGTACAATTGCTAGGGCTGCCCATCCCCTTAGCCTGCTTGGGGGAAACGCCTCGAAACATACTCTACGGAGTGGAACGAGGAAGGGTGAAAGATCGGACAGTCCCACCCTCCCAGCGTGAACATGGTGTAATACAGCTGTAAACAACGAGTGTTACCACAAATGGCATTCATTTACATAATTTGTATCCACGGGCATCTAATCGTAGCAAGTTGCGCCCAGGAGGGTGATAATCCGGGGTGAGAGTCGCTGGCAGCGGCTGGAGGCCTCATTCCTAACCAAGGTAGTTACATAGTCTATTAATTGTTTATAGGGATACTGCTAACGCATGGGGCACTATCGCCTGTATCGTACTACTCTAGTAAGTGTACCACAGCCGTCTAAACTACTGAGTATGCCACGGTACTTGCCTATGACCAACTTTGTTCGTATACGAAATGAGATGACCTATTCATAGCAGGTCCTACACCTAGTTTATGTTACACGTTAGGTAGTTCGTTCGGACGAACTCCTAAATCCAAAGTATGGCCTATCAGCCATTAGGGCGGAGAGAGAGAGAAAGAGAGAGCATAATATCTTCTGGTATCGTACTATATAACCTTCACGTGGAAAAAAACAGGGATGCGTATTTCCTCACCCGGAACCCAACAAATTCCGGGAAACAGCCTTTTTCAGCCTTTGCAAAAAATTTCCCCTATTTCCTCTCATTCGAAGTTAAAAAGGCGTAATTTTGGGGGGGGGACAAAATTTATCATCCCCGGGTGGCCCATGCACTACATGAAGCACAAGTATATGATTCGTTCAGGCCTTCGGACAGTCATCTTCGATGATTTTCACTCTACACTCTACCGGCACCAGGTACACAGAGTAGAGCAGTTGCGCACAATGCAAGTACTTGAGTAAATGTTCATCAGTTTCAGTTGGACGCTGGACGCCTCAACGAAATCC
>JAYJME010000387.1:0-24168 GCA_036873775.1 Costaria costata | reverse complement strand
TGTCTACAGTAGGTTCTATTGTGTCTACAGTAGGTTCTATTGTGTCTACAGTAGGTCCTATTAACTATGGTCCCCCGTAATAGTACTCGTTCAACCCGTTTGACAATATGTTACTAAGGTGTTTGATGCTTATAATTCTAGTTTCGACATCAAATCGTAGTACGCACTGTCACCCGGTTGTCCGAGTACCCGGGTTTTCCCGAGTACTCGCTGAACCCGTTTGGTTTTGTCTGATAACCCGGGTTACCCACGACGGGTTCGGGTTTTGCGAGTACCTGACTGGTACTTGCCGGGGTACACCTCTATCATAGTCTAGAGCGACGAGTATCGTATGTACCAGGTACCCTCGTATGTACCAGGTACCCTCTGGTGCAGCAGTATCTGATACGGGTAAAGGTCTCAGTCGAAACGATTAATGGAGACTGTTGCTGCTGCTGTGTTGCACCTGTTGCTGCTTCTTTAAGTAGCGTAATTATCGAGTATGTACTCCCGGAGTCCTCGGTGACAGCATTACATTCGACACGTGTGCACGCACTGCGCAACTTTCTCCTCGGCAGGCGCTTCATATACTAGAGGTTCAAGGTCGAAGTCAAGTCAAGGATTCCTCTTGTGTAGCTCTGCTGTATACCTCGTATGCTGCACGAATTATCCCAGATTCTTCAATTTAGTACTATGAATATTAATATTAATACTGTTAGTTCCGCTGGAATGTCTTCTTCTCAGACAACATGCTCGTATCAGATGCCCGTAAATAACGGGTACGCGGTCGTCATTTATGCTTCTATAAGTTGAACTATTAATTGTAACTAATACCTAATACCTGGTATACCGAGTACTTGAGGCGCAGGACCGGCGTCCCTGGTGGTCCAGTGGTTAACCTCGTGAAACTACGGTAATAATCAGGTAATAATGTCCATTTTGTGGGTTCGAGTCCTGCAAGTGACTTTTTCTCACATGACTGACATGCCGAAAGTGCGAGAGCGCGAGTTGGCAAACTTCGATGCAAATCGACGAGCAGTGGGAATGCTGAACCCTTGTGTGCGATAAAAATGGCGGCATGTGCCGGGGGGGAGAAGAAGACGCCTGTGACGACGGCTTGTCCAAAATGCCGCCGAGGGTAAAACCTCCTATCACACCAGTTGAGCCGAAAGTAAAAGTGATGACAGTATAGAGCGCTAATATATACCAGTACTATATACTGTACCTGGTACTCCGGAGTAGGACCCGCTGCAATACATAACATGCGTGATATGAGCCTTCTCCAATTATTGATGGAGTTACAGGGTTTTAGTATGGAAAGCCGGGAATGTCGTGTGACCCCTTTGTGATTACAGAAGTATGACAAGGGCTGTTTTTGTTAACGCCTACCGGGTAAAGCTCTTCTCGAAACCCCAACCCAACCTCTACCCTACCCATAGCATACTCGTACGAGTAGGAGCTTTGTCCGGCGAAATTCCGGCGGAAAAAAACGTTGTTGTAAAAAAGATCGGCCATGTTTTTTTAATTGCTTGTAAAAAGTCCCTTGTTTTCTACCAGGTACGCTTTATCCCTTACCTGGTACTTGTATGTGTCAGTGTTATATGTTAGCTTAACCCCTTTAGAGCCGGAAACGGTTTTTGTGGACAAAACTACTTGGAAATGGTGTGGGATACTTTTGGGGGTAGTAAAAGGGTTAAGAATGTGGAGAAGGCTACTACTAATGTTAAGACTGCTGTGTTAGATTCGCACGATTGCAGCACGTATTGGTCCGTCGCGATGCATATACCAATCGTTGCCCTGCGTGCTTCTGAACGCGCGTGCTTGACCCCCAGGGCTACATCGACTTGTCTAAGAGGAGGGTAAGCCCCGAGGATGTGGCGAAGTGCGAGGACCGCTACAACAAGGCCAAGGCGGTGCACAGCGTGCTTCGCCACGTCGCGGACCTCAGGGGCCTCGTGCTGGAGGACCTGAGCACCAAGGTCTCCTGGCCTCTCTACAAGAAGTACGGCCATGCTTTTGATGCCTTCAAGCTCACGCTGCAGGACGAGGAGGACGTATTCGTGGGACTCGACATCGACGAGGAGACGAAGCAGGCTATGATCACCCACATCAAGCGCCGCTTGGCGCCGCAGCCGAGCAAGGTGCGCGCGGACATCGAGGTGACGTGCTACACATACGAGGGGATCGATGCCGTTAAGGCGGCTTTGATCGCGGGGAAAGCCGTCGGGGACGACAGAACCCCAATCCAGATCAAGCTCATCGCACCCCCGCGGTATGTTATGGACACCATGACGCTGGACAAGGACTTGGGAAAGTCTGTTCTGGAGAAAGCGATTGAGGTTGTGACTGAAACCATCGTTGCGTCTGGGGGCAAGCTCGAGGTGAGAAACCGCCTTCAGGTAGCTTTTTGTTTTACCTCGCGAACGGATCGATCTCTGAGCGTAGACGCCCCGCCTGTCTTGCCCTGCATGCTTGGGTTGCACCGCTATGGTATCCAAGATGCTACTGAAACAGGCAAAAGCCTTGGAGCACGTGCATACCAGGTATACATGACGACAACATTGAGTTGAACCAGAGTGTTCCTGCTGAGGCTATGCTAATGTAGAGTGTTGCGGGCTTTTGCTATCTTGGCTGGTATCTATTAACAGTGTTTTGGTAGTGTATACTGGTATGAGCAAGGTTTCGGTGGAAACGTATGATAGGAGGGAGATACTTTATTGATTTAGTTTGTTTATTGGCTAATTTACAACTTTTGGTTTCCCTCTTGTGGTACAGCCGGGCTCTACTCTCGTGCGCCTCAGCGTGGATCGCATGAGTTTATACACACGGTGTAGTGCTGTTTAGGCAAGCTTGGTCGCAGTTCCCTCAACACGATCAACGTGATCGTGAAACCCTTTAAACCGTTTTCGTACTTGAATGCTTACCTTAATCTAGTTCGACGTATAATACGAGGTACAGTAGTTCATACCCGAAACCTGGTTGCAGTGGTAAAAGGTTAGCTTTTCCAAGTCTGCATGTGATGGTCAAGGTTGAAGACTTGCTATTAATATCATGCATGTGGTCCTACAGTAGTACAAACCAGGTATTGATAGGTATTCATAGATTAATAGTAGTTATAGTGGCCCTAACTATTGTGCTGGTAGTGCTTGTCTCGTGCTTGTATTCCACGTGTTGCGCCGTGCTTTTGCGACTCGCTTGCCCGTTCCGTTCCTTTTTTTTCCTGGATGCTCCTGAATGCTCAACAGGTGAAGATGGCGCCGAAGGCGGTCAGCCAAAGGGAAGAGTCAGAGCTGCAGGCCATGCTGGAGCGCTTGGCACTGGAGAACGAAGAGATAGACGGGGATGCCCCCGAAGACGTTTGATCAAACTTTCTCTACTCCTTCTCTACTGTACTGCTAACTCTAGTATTTGGACACGTCGTGCGGTTGAAGTTTTGAGTTTTGAGTTCCAAAAAGAGTCAACGAGACTGCGACCGCACAGTTCAGATACGGTGGTGGTGCTGTGTACAACGCCCCTCGTAGGGTACGTTTTGGTCCAGAAAAGATAATTGATGGCTTCCTTACCGGACGAGGGTGGGGCGAAATCTCTGCCCCTCCACTTTTGTTGCAACTGTTCGACTGAGCTACGAGTACCGGCGGTGCGTTTTTGCTTGTGTATTTTGTGTGTCGTGGGGATGGGAAGTCTGAGTCTGCACAGTATAATATTGCGTGCTAGAGGTAGTCCCCCAGGCGCGAGGCGCTGGCCACTATCTAGGAGTACTCGAACCTTGTCGTTGTTCACTACTGCCCAGGGTGCTCGGTTTTGTACGCACATGGTTGCCTTTTCCTTGTCGCCATTCTCCCCTACGCCGATAGCTTGGAATCCTCTTGAATCTGCCGACCAACGTAGCATAACGCTGCGTCACGTAATCCACAAATTAACCTCGGATGGCCGTTTCACTGTGAGTCAAGTGCGCAGTTACGGAAACACCGAATGTGCCCGCGCGCAAGCTCTTACGCTACCCCTTTGGCGAAATCCCCTCGAATGCCCAAAAACGTGCTGGAATGCACGGAACAACGGCAGAGTTTGGAGCGCTAGCTATCAAAAAATGGTGTGTGATGTCTGTGAAGAAGGCTCTTTCGGCATTGGTGAGGGTCCTCGCGGCGGCAGCAAGCCCATGCCTCGGAAATTACCACTACTGCTGTATAACTACTCGACTGCTGTATATGACTACAGTACGCGACATTTGTTACGAATTTGGTAGTTAAGAATTTCAGGCTGAGTTTTTTCGAGAAATAAGAATTTACAGCTAAGCATTTGTGCTCAGCGAAGAACGCCACTCTAAATACTCTATGATGGCCTTTAAGAGCCTGCGCTCAACATTGAAATCACAATAAGCCGTGAGCCTGAGCCAAAACAGGAGTTTCTTAACTGCTGTCGCGAACTGTACTCGTGGTACTGTCCCAATGGGTGGCGAAAGAAAAGAGCCGCAGCTTTATACTGCTAACATGGGAAACCTTCGGTCCGTACTGCCGGAATATGAATCGTGTGTATACAAGGGCAAAAGGTAAATCGCGTGTGACTGGCCGAGCCGTCTTGAGCACAACTTGAGATTTGAGGTATACGAGGTACCTGAAGTACCTGTAGACACATGCTTTTAGTATTAATAGTGCTTGAAGCGCTTGACCCACCGTTTCAACAGCAGCAGCGTCTTGATGTGTAAACGTGGATGTTCTCGATGTTGACTTGGTTATTTTTCAGGGATGCGTGTCACCGCCCCCCGCTCGCGAACAGTCCGCAAACCCATGTAATGTAAAATGAATACGAGGTTATCCGGGGGAGCACTAAACCAAAAAAAAATCCGAACGCCACACTCCCCTTTTCGAGAGCCCAGACAGAGAGGGGGTACCGTAATCATGCGGGTTATCACACCGGGTGCGAACGCGTTTTAAAATGTTTCTTTCTTGTGTTTTTTATCGCACCCCAATGGGTGCCAAAGCCCCGATGGGGGTGCGCACACACAACTAAATCATGCCGTTCTTGGTATTTACGCACCCCCGGTGCGATAACCCCGATGGGTGCGATGCTGAACCGTAATACACCGGGCCATACTTGGGGGAACGGTGCTGCATATATGCACCCCGGTGCGATCTCTCCGATTGGTGCGATACCGAGTACCACCACAGCGGCTTATTGATCCTAGTTACCACTCACTCTGTTGCAGATGTACGGCATACGCTTTAGGCGGCAGCGCCGTAGGTACCGAGGTACCGTATGTGTGTTGGGTTGACAGCGTATAAAACGATTGACGTGTCATGTCGGGGTTATCGCACCCCGGTGTGATAACCCCGATGGGGGTCCGAAAATGCAATTACATGTTTTTTTTTTATCGCACCCTGGTGCCATAACCCCGATGGGTGCCACACCCCCGATGGGGGCGATAATCCGCATGATTACGGTATACTAAAACCAAGTAAAAACCCCAAGTTGAAAAAGTAATTTTCTAAACTGATACGGATAATCCCAACGCTCCGATTTGTTATTTATTTTGGCTTTTCTAGGAGTGTGGCGTCTGGGATTCCGATCCGCGTGCTCCCCTGTGTTATCGGAAACATTGCGGGTATTAACGGCTTGATAACAGCCCATAAAAAACGCCTCCTTATATATACTGTATGCTGAAAAATCTCCCCTCTTTACGTCTTCTCACAAGGGCCATGATATCATAGCGATCCTTCCTCTACCGGTAACAAGTAGTTGCGGTACGATCGTAGGCGTTCTGGGGTGCGGTTCTCACAATTGCTCATTTTGCGGTTATACCGGTAGGTTCACAATCAAATGTGCGGTAACACGCATCCTTCGTTATTTTCGAGTCAAATCCCGATCTTGAGTCTAGACGAGTTGGCCACCGTTTCCAGATATGTTATCAAGAACAAAGAGAAACGTGAGCATATCTCTCCTTCGGCTTGACTCGCGCTTTCGATCAGCCAGCGAATGAATGCACTCTTTTTCGCGAGTTAAAACATACAAAATTACAACAGAAAAAACGAAAACATCAGCTTGCTTGTTGTGTACACAAGTCTGCTTGTTGGAATACAACGTGTTTGTCCCAGGGACCTCTTCCGGCAGAGCATTAACGCTTACTGCGGATACCTTTCCGCCCCTACAACTATACCGATCCTCCTCTTTGCGAATAGTTCGTCTTCGAAAGCTTTGCAACGACTCTACGTTCGCCGAATGCCTGATACTTAAAAGAGTGTGGCGGCAGACAAACATACATGTGGACGGCGTCTGCCATCCCTGTCTTATGACGTACTCACCCGTATGATCAACCAGGTAGTATGCGCATTTAATGATGCCAGGCAACTTCCGAGTCGCGATGAGAAACTGCGAGCACTTGGACGTACTCCATTAATAGCAGTTTTATTTTTACACCATTTTTTGTCCGCGGACAGTTTTTTATTAGTATTCCAATAATAGGGTTCCGATCCCAGATGCCTTGCGCGACGGCGGGCACTACGGGTACGAGTAATCAATGTGTGGCTGCCGCAAGAAGCAAATCAGGGGCAAGATCGGTGCTCCCGGAAAAACTCGACGTACACTACGGTACTACAAGTATTGATACAAAAACAAGACAGCTACACGACGCGCACTTAAGCATACCCCAGATGAACGCTGCACAGGTCCCATCAGATTTCATTGCACGGATGGGATCCAACGACAAAAAAGGGGTCAACACACACATGGCTTACAAAAAGCAGGGAACTACTGTCTTCCGAAAAGCGTACGACAAAATGGTCCAGCTCAAGTCTGGGACTACTTCAGTGTGCGCTATCGCTGCAGACCACCTGCAACGCGAGGGAAGGGCACCGTTGGCCCTGCTACCACTGCACTGCTGTGCAGAAACAAAAATCTGACTCAATTTACTCAATTTACGAGCCAGTTGTCCGTAACACCGGAGTGCGGTTCTGAAGGGGATGTTAGACAGCTGCAGAACGGCTGCAACATACGCGGGAAAAAAAAACAAACTTATCACGGGAAGCGCATATAGCGCATCGTTCACGAAGATGCAACAATAACGTACATGCTCGATGGACAAAGCGGAGGGGACTATTACTAGTGAATCAACGACACCGGGATCGGCAATCAAGAAAAAGAGGAATCTACACATTCGCAGGAACTGCAATAGTCCCTGTCACCCGCGGTTGCAACCAACATCAGCGACGACGTCAAAGTGGAGCCAACCCGCCCTCCTCCACTTCAAAAATCTCGTTCGTGTCAAAAACCTCTGGGATGGGAACGCCGTTTTCTCGCGCTCGAGACGCCCACAAGCCGGCTCCGAGAGCCAACCCCAGCCCGTAGGACCCGTGAGGGCCCCTGATGTCCACCTGCTCCTTCCTCATCTCCTCGAGCTCGTAAACCGCCTTCTCCATCCGCTTGACCCCGTCGTCTATCTCAGGCAGAATCTCGTCGGCCACCCTGTCGATGGCGATGTACAGCGCGTGCAGTTGCCGAGCGTTCTCCCGCAAGCTTGGAAGCACCCGGGAGCGCAGCGCGTCGGCGTCCTCCTGCAGCTGCGACCCGAGGCGCTGCGCCCCCCTTAAGCTGAGCTCGGCTTCCGTCGTGGTTAAGGTTAAGGCCTCTCGTCCTCTTTCGGTCGCCGCTGAGTCCGTCGATCGGGTGCCACTCCCCCCTGACCGCGAGGACAACCCGTCGCTCGCCACGCCGTCCTCCCGAAAGGCTCGGCTGACCGCAAGGCGAGCGAAGCGCCTGGCGAAGTCACGGACTTCTTCCTCTATCTCTACCTGGGAGGCGTGTGAGGCGTCTTCCGGCGCTGCATCCTGCATTGGGCGGTCGTTGATGGCGGGTGTTTAGGTGCTCTCTCCAGCCGGGAGGAAGGGGCTTATCGAAAGCAATACCTGGTAGATTGGTAACGAAAAGAAACGAAAAGAAACAGAACGAAACGGAACGGAGCGAGACGAAACGGAGCGAAACGGAATGAAAACAATTGAAATTAAATTACGCAAAAAACAAGCATAGGTGCCCCATGGAAACGCGTGGTCACTGCATCATATCGTATCATATCATACCATCACGGGCGGTGGGACCACTTCAGCTCCACAACATTATCACAGACGACGGTACCATAGGGTGGGTAGAGAGGAGAGACTGGACATCATAAGGCGGGTAGAGGGTGAAAGAAAGTTTCTGTTTCAACAAAAAGGACTCTGACGCAGTTACAGTGCCAGTAAACGTCAAGTAGGGCGAGAGGCCCCAACACTAAGTCCATCACTTCTACTCCCTTTACTATCCTACTTGGAGCTAGAGCATGCCCTGCGGGTGAAGCTGGTAGTGGAGAGCACGCACAACCAGAGCTTTTCGGTCAGGGGTGTTCTAAAGGCTGGGGCATAGGGTGGGCGTTGCGTGAGATCGCCCAGCTCTCTTCTTTCAGTCATGTGTGTTGGCATCTACGCAGTGAGGTTATTTCCTTGGAATCAGAAAGCCCAACTGCTTATATACTATTTCTCGCAAGCAGAGAGGTTGTCACTATGAAGAAATCGGCAAGAGCTGGGACCTCAAGCTTCTGCTGAAGCGGCTGACCACAACCCATAATAGAACAAATTGGACCTACGAGTAAGTCCCCTGCCCATCGACTACGTATAAACGAAGCCAGCACCTGCCTGCTACGTGACGCGTCCTCATTGCGAGTTGACACGCTATGGCGCCGACCAGCGACCCGAAAAATCCTTGAACAGGTTGAGCCTTGCAAACTTCAGAGGGCTGACATTACGTCAGAGGATGATAGTTTCCTTCCTTAAGTCAGGATTAAAGTAACTGTCTGCGGCCAGCGTCCACGTCTACAAGTACAGGAGACAAGAGTTGGAGCCATCTGGTGTACTTCGAAGTACGTACATGTGTAGGAGACACGATTTTTTGGCCCTCCATGACTCTGCTTGTCAATACTATTAATACTGTTCGTCTATCGAGCGTGTGTCATGCGGCTTCATTCCTGTGTAGTACCTGTACTACTAAGTATAAAAAAACGAGCGATAAGAATAAGAAAGGCAGGCTGAGTCGTTGTACTCAACTTAGTACAGAACGCACCCATTCTCAAATAAGAAAGCCAGCCTGAACCAGCTTTCCTGTTTCTTATAGGCATCCTGTACTATACCGGGTATCATCAATCATGTCTTGGGATCTTGAAGATACGTATCATAGCAAAATGCACCATTCATTCAGACGTACGAACGTGCTCAGATAAATGTGACGCAGCAGTGGATAGCGAGCAAGGTTGCAGCAGTGCCTCGCCCGTGAGATTCACCTGACCTAGTGAGTCGAGTCCTCTTCTTATCACACTGGCGTCTCAAATGGATATCGCCTCTTTGGATAAGTGCTTGCAAACGCTTCTAGTCCCGGACTGAGAAACGATTGATAATTTCCGTTTTGTGCAGCTATCTTTTATCACAATTTTGTAATTGCACCGTTTCGTTTTTCCCACTGCTATACCAGCACGATTTTGCCACGGCCTTGCCCTCCGTCCCTAGCTGCTTCTCAGTCCAGCGCGTGCGTCTGCGCGTTGTTGGTTGTATCGGTCCTATAATACGGCGATATGGTGCCCTTCTATGCGTCGCTATGATCTGGTGGCCAAGGTGGCAACCGTCAGTATTCCCAGCGCAGCCGTGGGCGTTGGGCTATAAGATACCAACATTTTTCTCGCAAGTGGGAAAAATATATAATGTAGGCGCCGACGTTTTTCTCGCAAATAGGAAAATCTGTACCAGGTACAATGTAGGCGCCAAGGACGTAGGTTGCCAATCTGCGCTCGAGGCAATATCGATAGAGGGCAACGGGTTCGGGAACCACCTGGAGTAGAAACACGCTCTTCTCCCTTCCCGACCTTTGCTTATCTGACGTTTCTGGTTGTGTCGACCCCTCCTTTTATACGTTATCATCTTGCCCCCGCCTTGCCGGGTGATGCGACACCGTATAATATGGACCTGAGGGTAGCGAAGCTGTATGGTCTTCCGAGAAGGGAGGCCGGCCTTCCGAGAAGGGAGTGGTTCGTTCCGTTGCACAGCCGGAAGCCGGCGAACGTAGGAGCCCTGACCTGTGTTCGACATCAGCTTCAAATCTTGATGCGGATGAGCCGTAGTTTGATTCCCAGTTAACTGACCCGAGAAAGGCAGTAGGGGCAGTGGATGAGCCCCGGTTGTTTGATCCCACGGTCCCGCTGAATGCGGTTGGCAGCGCAAAGTCAAGCACGAGGCTGGCTTCGAACATCGCACTTTCCCTTATCCGGGACCGGAAACAGGACAGGCACCTTTGGCAGGGTTCCTCGTTTTGGTGAACTGCAATTTTTAACGTAGAATAGGGGAGGGTTCCAAATGACTGCAGTGTTGCACCCTCTGTACATAACGTTTTGTCGACGATTGCCGAGAAGGCATAGTCCCGACACATATCGTGTTGTCGACCATTGCCGAGGACGTAGTTCCGACACCGACGTACAATATCACGCCGGTCGAGCCTGTAGGAGCGCCGGCAGCGCCTGTGTTGTTCCTCGAAAAACGAACGCGCATCCACTCCATCGGGGGGGAAGACTCTATTCGGCCCTCTCCGATTGCCACGGAAAGGGAAATTTGGTTACCAGTATGGCAGGAGTCTCATCATGAGGATGTGGACTCCTCGGGTAATTCTGTGATAGATATTTCTGAGTTTTTGCCACAATTTCGACATTTCAGGGGGGGGGAGATTACAAACGAAAACCTCTCTTGAAAAAAAAACATGTCAAAGTACACGCCGGGCGACATTCATGATGCTTGCAGTCAGACCAAGCTTTGATCGTTACCGGTTTTCCGCCGTCATTTTGTATTGTGTTGAGTGTTAATTGTTCGAGAATGTGATTGCATCAAACGCTGCGTGGTTGTCAGGAGTACATACAGCCCGTACGTGCACGCGGTTCGGTTACGACCTGTTTGGCCGAGGTCTCGTCATGAGCACTACCTGGTATTGATTTTGTTCACGTGTCCGTACGTAAAACAAAACAAAAAACAGTGTTCCTTTTGTACCTTCACCATACACCAAGCAAGGTGGTCAGTAGTACAATATGTCAACCACATGTTGTACCGTGTCAACAAATCTCCGGCTTACTAGAAAATGCCTTTCAGCAAAGATGAGCGCAACACGATCATCGCACGCCGAGTCCAATCTTGACCACAGATCAAACAGTTGGACAGTCGGCAGCTCATCGGGATTCCTGGCATAATCATTGATATAATGTCAGGTTTAGTATAGGAGAATGTTGTAGGATCTAGGTTTCCGCTACCGCCGCACTCAATTTAACAGAGCCTTGCTTGATACGGGTGCACAGGTGTAATACGCGGGCATCGGTTGAACGATGCTTTTGGTTAGTTGGTATGTCAGCGAGAGTGAAATCAGAATAGTAGATATGTGCCCTCGTATAACGTGTCAAGTCGCGAAACATCGCGCCGAAAACCCCAAAAGTTTTGTTTTGTCGCCGATTTCCCTCCCGCTGCCATTTTTTTTCGCTGGGGGAGAAAGTATCGTTCGATCTTCCAGGTCCGTTCCAGGAAACGACAACGTATTAATCAAGTTTTTGTTTTTGTTTTATACCAGGTACCTGGTATGAGTTTTCGATTCAGTAGTCCGAGGAGAATACAGATCAGCATGTTTTTTTCAGATAAGGTTGATGTTGGCTTGTCGAAGCTATTCTAGCAAGCAAGTAAAAGCCGAGAAGAGGCGTTTCCGAACGTACCAACGCCTCGCCGTACAACCCGCGGAACATCGTTGGCAGATCATAGCACTGCTTTCTGCCCGACAGGTTACGCTGCTACTCCAGAGCATCAGGAACCGGCAGGATACATTGAAGAAAGGCTTGGAAGGGCTCGCTCTTATTTCGCGGTGGATATTGGAGGACGTCGGCTTGGAGACATCTCCTGCGTCTCAACGGAGGGGGATATCCAATCCCTCTACGCCGTCATCTTCCTTTGATTGGGGAGTGGGGAGGCGTTCTAATGGCTATTGAAAATAGATCATTGGGTGGTACACAGACATGGACGCAGCGCCGTCGTCGTGATGACCTAAGTTATCAGACGCTTTCTTTCGTACAGGATTTTTCGGAGGTGGCGTTTCTTTCGAAGAAGAACGTGTTTGGCGTTTGGGTGGGGCGATAGGAAGCTGCCTGAATCATCAAAATGGGTTGCACTCTGGGTGGGCCAGTTGCGTGGTGATGGTATTGGGGAGGATTAGAACCGATAGACTCGACACCACCAGATTTTGTCGAGGTTGAAGTTCGGGGATGGTTTGGGATTGGAGCTGATACACTCGACACCGCCAGCTTTTGTCGAGGCTGAAGTTCGGGGAACGGTATGATTTTGGAACCGCCTGCATCAACACCGCCATAGTTTGTTGAGGCTACTGTTCGGGGAATGATCGTGGGATTGGAATCACTCGCTTCAACACCACCACCTTTTGTTGAGGCTGCCGTTCTGGGTTCTGGGGGAGGCTGCATTTAGTTTTTGTCTTACGTAGCGTCCAGCGATTGACCATGTTTAAGTCCTGAGGAATATCGTCAGGCCACTACCCCACGCTACTTTGAGGGGCATGGGTGAGCAGGGCATGGCTTGGTTGTTATGCTCGCCTTGGTCGTCGTTTAGCATGCAGCTGTTCTATTGCTTCTCTCTTGATCAATGGCTCAGCAGGGACATCTTGGAATGGGTTCACGGTATGATTTACCACATAAATGCACAGGCGTGTTATACGATGTGGAAAGGTCGTCGTTGGATGAATACTGGTACTAATAGGTAGATTTGGTTCTAGGAAAACGTGGGAGTATAGGAAGGTAGTAGCATGGTTAACTGTGTTGCCAGCAAGTAGTTTAGAATCGAACAGCAGAGGTCCTTCTACAGCAGGAGATCGTGAGCTTGGTTACCTTTCCAGTTCTTTCCAGTTCAGAAGTTTTGCTAGCCTGTGGATCTGCGCCTGTCTGTGATCGATCCACGAGATGGCAAGACAGCACGAGCGTGTGTGGCTGTTGTGAGCAAGGATCAGGCGAATACAGGGTCAGTTTGAGAAGGACTTATAAGCGGGCAATGAAGGAGAAGGATATGGAAAGCTTAAAATACACGAGAATCATCAATCATATCATGGGATCTTGAAGCTACGATACGTATCATAGAAAAATGCGCCATTCGTTCAGACGTATCATACGAACCTGTTCAGATAATTGTGACACAGCAGTGGACAACGAGCAAGGTTACAGCAGTGCCTCGCTCGTAAGATTCACCAGACCGAGTGATTCGAGTCCCCTTCTGATCAAAATACCATTTATTGTCTTCGCCCTTCTTTTTCTCGTTCCCTCTTAAAAGTACTCTAGTCGTAACTCAGATCCGGGGTCACATAGTAGGCTCTTCCCTCCCCTCCCCACTACGGTACGCGCCTTGCACTTTTATCGCGAGAAGGGCTCAGCACTTTCTTCCCCAGTACCTCGTCGACTCGCGTCGAAGTGAGCTTACCCTAGCTATCAATAGGCGCTCTCGGCAGTTAGTGTAAATAAAAAACTCCGTACGTACGGAAATTCGAACCCGCGACATCAACGCTATTAGTAGCAGTACGATTTTAGGCTACCTATGATACAATTAATATGAAATAGACCACCGGGGCGACCGGCTGACATGTATGGATTAGGGTTAGGTCAGTACAATAGTAGTTGCAACGTGGTGATACTGAATATTCCTGAGGTAGCTATTTACTATTTACGCATTATGGTTGGCTGAGGGGTGTTTTATACGCGGCTCACGCGGCTCAATCAACCGATAACCGTACGTATAACACGGATGAAAACAAACCCGGTGATAACTTTTTGACCTTCGAAAATATCATCACCGGGGGTGCCTTTACAGGGGTGTGTGGCATCTAGCGTACCCCCGGTGATACGCACCATGCACGGGAGCACCGCAGCTGGGGGGTAGGGTAACGTTGGGGTGTGATAACAGAACATCGGTTGCTGACGAGTACGGCCAGACTCCGCAATATGACAGGGGGTGTGATAACGAGGGGGTGGGCTAGAGATATCTTCGATTGCTATGGAGTGTGAACAGACCCCGGCAGAAATTCTGGAGCTGCTGCCGGGGTCTCAGACCCTGTGGCTGAAGTATTCGGCGCTGATGCCAGAGCTTTTTTGCGCTTCACCGGTACTGGTACCCGTCGTCGGGGTTGGAGCCACAGCAGGAGTGGCAGTACCAGTACCGGTGCCGGTAGGCGGGGTGGACCCGGAAAATATCGATGCGATTCCCGCTCGAGGGGCGGCAGCAGCAGGTATCGGTGGGGCCCAGGCCGCAGGCTCGATCGGCCCACTGTGTGCGATGGGGCGCAGCATTTTCCTCCATGCTGGTACCGGTATCCACGTCCATACCGATGCGTGCGTGTCGTGGGCGAATGGTGTTCAAAGGGTGTGAGACTTTGGAATTTGATATGTTTTCAGGAGTACGTCCGAAGGGGGTGTGGTATTCAACGTACCCCCGGTGATAAAGCGACGGTCGAAAAACAATTACAATATATATATAATATATATATATATATGCCCCCGGATGTGCTTTTATAGGGGAGTATGCTATTCAAGGGGGGTGTGCTATCATTCGTGTTATACGGTATGCGTACGAGAAGTACGTGAAGTACACTATTCATAGTATAAATATTGAAAATAGCAGAACTACAGACTACTGCTGCTGTACCCCAATCTGCGCGCCCTTACTTTCGCCAGGTTTCATCGGGTGCGCTCACGTTGGTGCCATGTCGAACAACAGCCCGATCTCGACGGTCTCTTGGCCTTCCTTGTCTTGAACCTCCAGCTCTTCCTCCCAAAGGCAGGATGAGTCGCGCACTGAGTCGGTGGTGGAGTTTTGAGCCTGACGTGAGGCACACGCAGAAGCAAGCAAGAACGAGAGTGAGGCCGTTGTCTCGCCGTCACGTTTATCTATGTCACATGTGTCGCCGTCGCCGGAACTATTAACAACCAATCCCGCCAAGTCGAATATACTACATATAATACCAGTAGTAGTATAAACTGGTAATTCGAAGTATGACTACTTATGTAGTGTGTGTTCTTCACGCTAAACCGTTCTTCTATTCGTCAACATCCAGCATCCCCAGTGTCCGTGCCGATGAAATAGATACAAGCTATCTGGTCACAAACTACATCACAGAGATAATACGTATACGCACCAGGTATTGCAGTAAGTAGATTAAACAATGCCATGCCCTGCCATCGTAACGTGATACGACAACCCCAAGGTGCATATATAGGAGAGGGTTACGACCTTCAGGAACCGAAAACGTGGTAATTCGTGGTTTGTTTGGACACGAAATAATTTAGGGTTGTTGTTCCATGCTCTGGTAGCTGTCCACCACACGGTAGTTGGTGGCCATCTCTTCGGTTGACTCGCGCAGCTAGGAAAGCCCGTACGTCGGAGGGCAAGGGACGGTACCGTGTAGGCTGTGCGACCAGAGAAGAACCAAGTATTAGTAGCCGGCCAGCGACCCAGCGATAGGTCGGCTGTCGTGCTATTTCTCCCACCTACCCAACCCTTTTCTTTCGAAGGTGGGGAGAGGGGGGAAATGTCGCACTGCGTGTTGTTTTTTATGACATTTGTGTTTTGTCTTTACTTCTGTGCAATAGGAATTGACTGGTATTGGTATGTACAACAGTTGGTTGACTTAAGCGTCTCATGGAGGAGTTTCCTCGGTATTGTACCGTGTGTGGGACTCAGTCGTCTGAGACTGCATGGGTCTCGGTTGGGACCTGGCTAGTGGTTAACGGAGGGGGAGACGGGATATAGAGTAGTAGAGACCACCAGTGGAATACCGTAAATGTTGGAGGCAGTAGATTGGTCTCTCGGGGTCTCCCTTCCAAGTCACAGATACAATAATAACCAAGCAATTAGAACTATATCAAACACATATATCATTAAATGGCTTTCCTTCGGAGTGGTGATAAAGTAGTGCCGTTTTTTGCGCAAATACAACTTGAAGTAGTTGGATCTGGGGTATTGGTTAGAGCAATAACGCTGGTGTATGTATCATTGCAATAGCGCAAAGCCAATAAAAAAGATGAATGCGTGCAAAAAACAGCAATCAGGTTTTATTTACAGACAAAACAGTCGATATGAAAGCATATGTTGCCGTTTGAAGTATTTTTGTTGACCTTTAACGTGCCTGGTACTACTACGACGTACCCCAATTCCGTAGTAGATGGGGGTGACGCAAGAGAAACCTCTCATATAAACAGACAAACAGTGTAATGCGGTAGTGTATCGTAAAGCAGGGCAGCAGCAGTTTTACTGCTGCTGTAGTAGTAAAACCATTAGTTTGCCGTAAGAAAACGACACTGACTGGTGTCGTACTCACTACTCGTAGATTGTACGCTTCATACTGGGGGAAAAGAGAGATGGCAAAATCAGTTGTGAGGCCAACTTTTATGAGAAACAAATCCAGAACAGGATTTGTCAACACCTTCGAAGGCTTTTTCTCCCGGGGACGTTGGAAATTGTCCCCTGCTCTCTGAACGAGTTATTGCTCAATTTTCGAGAGGAATCTAGTGGGTATTGGCCGATTTTGCAGGCTTGATGTTCCAACAGTTGGCCAAGTTTGGCCAAATGGACCAGTTTCGAGTTTTGATCGAAACCGGGTAAAAAATACGAAACAGGCGGCCAGTTTCGTTTTTTTTATCGAAACTGGGTGAAAAATCAAAACTGGGCCAGGTGGCCATTCGTTGGAATTTCAAGCCTGCAAAGTCGGCCGATACCACTAGAATCCTCTCGAAAATTGACCTATAGCTCGCTGAGAGAGCAGGGGACATTTTTTAACGTCCCCGGGAGAAAAAGCCTTCGAAGGTATTGAAAAATCCTGTTCTGGATTCGTTTCCCGTAAGAGTTGGCCTGAGATCGAAGATTTCGTCGAAACTTAACATTACGGGTTTTGTATAACCTAAAAGAGGATGCATACAATAGTAGTCCTTATTGAGGGGAAGAAAATCTAACAGCCATGGAACTCTGACATGTACTACCAGGTATCTCGTTAAATTATTTGCTGCTGCTGCATGACACGAAAGTCTGCATAAAACAATTAATTTCCCCGTACAAACTTATTCCGTGGACGAATATACAAAAAGCTTAATTGAAAAAATGGCTCTGAAAAGCTATTACTGGTAGCAAAATGCTCATGCACCCGCCGTATTGGTTACTGCTGCCTGCTTCAGCAGCTGGTGCTGTGTTGTTGTGCTCCTCCAGCTGCACGCTGCTGCTGCTTTGGTGTTGCTGTGCTGGTGCTGTACTATGCTGTTGCTGCTGTGCTTGTTCTTTGCTGCAGCGATAACAGCAACCGACAATCGGGGACCCCTTATGAAAACATCATAACTGACTGTATGCCAAGGACCAAACAACCGAACGGAGTACGCAGCTTGCAAAGTATCCAGCAATTGTTTAGTTTTATTAAATGCAACTACACCAGTTGAACTATAAAACAGACGAGAGCAAGGACCTGTTACGTACTAGTACCTGGTACACATTTATGTGTAAAGCAACTTAAATAGGAACGAGCCCGAACAAGCGCATGACAAATGGGAAATACAGCAGCCTGCGCCTAGCTTGGGGCAGGGTTCTTCAGGAAGTTTGCGGTGAGCGCAGAACGCTCAACGACGCCATCGACAAACACGAGCGAACCAGTGGCGGAGTTTGCGTGTAGTCACGCGTTTAAGGTCGACCAACCGCTAGCCAACCACGCGGTAAACGCGTATAGACCTGAGGCACGTCGATATCTTGCCCTTTGATTTGTCATCGGGGTCGAGAACAAAACAGAGTAGTAGCAGGCGACTGATCCGTGCTCTATTAATAGGGGTATCATGCTTTCAAGCTGACTTATGACACGTACGCTGGTTTCACAGCCATCATACTGAATGTTGTGTGCCGTACTGTGGGGCTGTGTAACAACGAGGTCGGAAGGCGAGAATGGGGGCTGGGGGTGTGTGCTTCTGGCTATAATCTGGCCACGCAAGGATGAAGTCTCTCGCTAACACAAAATTGTGGTTGCCGTGTTGTGACGTTGTGGCCTGTGGCATACCAGTATGTCAAACCATGCGTTGTTTGCTTGTGCTGGGGTGCGCGCTATTGTACTTGCTTGCTTGTTTACGAAAGTACAGACTCCTGTACTACTGGCAAAGTCATGTGGAGAAGCTTCCCAAAGAGCTGTTGGAAAGCCAAAGAAAAAAGAAGAATCAACTCTAGCAAACAGCCGGCCGAATGCGTGAGCGGCTCACAGTAAGGGGCAAGTATCACCGACCCGAGATTGTGAAAGTGCCATGGTATTATATAAAACGCCGTACGTCAGTAAACCAGCTACATTGGAAGAGAGAAAAACTAAAGCAAGAAAAAGATAAAACAACGAAACACAGAAAGAAAAACAAACAAACAGACAAACAAACAAACAGGCACGATACAAACAAATCAAAACACCAGGTGCGTATATCAAGGAAAGGAAAGGAAAGGAAAGGAAAACGCGGAGTACTCCGAGCCTAGGTCAACATGCCTACGCAAAAATACGCAGGGAGGGCAGAAAAGTACCTCGAGAAAGCAAAATCGAGAGCTACAAAAGATTACGAAATCACACAAAGAACTATCCAAAGCAACAGAAGCGAGGCAGACCACAAGCAGGGCTAGATACAGCCACCGGCGTGTTTCGATAATTAGTGGGAAACATGGAGGGGGTGCTGTACGAGAGAAACGATAGAAAAAAAACATCCCGATGGAAAACCCCAGGCGAAGAAGGGGAAAGGAGTGATGCCTCTTTCGTACCTCGTCGACAGCGGCGGTACTATCGCTGTCGTGGCCCCCGGTGGCGGTGCGACAGACACTAACAAACAAACAAAAAAACAAACACACAAACAAGAAAATCCAGGGAACACAACGAAGAACAGTCTATCCACTCTCCACCCAACACGAAACAACAAGACTTGTTTCCACAGGACAAGAATAAGAAAGAAAGACAGGAAGGAAGGAAATGAAAGAAAAAAAACCAAACCAACCCAAACCACAGCAAAATCACTACCGAGGCAGCCGCAGCTGTTTGAGGTACGAGAAACGTAGACAGGTTCTACCTATTAGTCGGCCTGATACCTTGCTACCCTGTCTGCCGTCTCCTGTCTGCTCGCTTCAACCGCAGTTTCCCTACTACTACTGTTACCCCCCCCTTTGAGGCCACCCATGAAGGATGCGTGGCTTTGCCTACGCTTCCCCGCCTTATCCTTGTGCCATCTGACTATGAACCACTCGGCTGCTTCGAGGGCCTCTCTGTACACTTGCCCGCCTTCTTTGCAGCAAAAGGCCACAGCGTGGTCCCAACTCCAAACACAAACAGGGAGCGTAGCGTGGACCCAGCGGTGGATTCAAACAATCTGAGGTCGTCAACTAAGTATTCGTGCCAATTCTTCAGTGGTCTACCTGGTTTCGGCCTCTCCCCATCGGTTATCGTCGCGAACATCACCCGAATGGGTGATCGCCCCTTGTTGCCGAGCCCCGGCCCCCGCAAAAAAAAGCCGCTGTTTACGGATGGTCACTTCAAAGCTCTCGCATCGTGCCTTTTTTAGAGCCTTCGCGTACGAGAGGGTGGTGTGATCGGTACGTTGCCGGCCCCGGAAGCCAAAGGCTCGCAGGAGGACTTCGCGGTGCGCCGATCGGAGCCTGGCGAAGTTTTTCCCTTTGAGGGTCCACGTCGCACACCCGTACAGCAGTGTATCAATCACCTCGGCCTTCAGCATGCGGATTTTCAGACTCAACGGCGCGGTCGTCATATCGTAAAACTCCGAGCCGAACCGTTTGGGGCATGCCCGCATGAGACGAATACGTTGTTCGATTTCGAGCGAGAGGTCGCCGTATTCGTGGAAAATGCCACCTAGGAATAAAAACTGGGTAGTCTGTCTATACCTCTGGCCTGCTCCTCCGATTACGAGCGGTGGCAACAGGGATGTTTTGTCCCGTGTTGGTTGCAACAGCATCGTCACTGTATTATTTTCCGGTACGGTAAGGCTTGCTGCTTCGACTGCGGTCCCAATGACTGTCATCATTTTAGCAAGTCCCTCCGCCGACTTCGAGACGATGCCTGCGTCGTCGCCGTACAGTATGCCCCACATGGCCCTTCGGACACATGTCAACGGCTCCTCCTTTCCGACTACCCTAGCCTTCTTGAGGTGGACCAAACCCTAACGATGCCTTCGTTTTTGCTCAAGCGTGCCAGCACGACGTGTATCGCAGCAGCGAAGAACACGTTGAACAGTAACGGTGACAGCACGCAGCCTTGCCGCAGCCCCTGCGTGACATTAAGTCATTCCGGGTGCTCGCCGCCATCCGTACGCACGCGAGCCCGCATGCCTTTGTGGAAATTGCGGATCGCTGTAAGCATCTTGGTTGGTACGCCAGAGCGTGTGAGAACCCCCCACAGCAGTTATCGGTCGACATAATCGTACGCTTTCTGCAATCGATGAAGCCCATGTACACGGGAATTTACACTCGGTCGTCCGAGCGCTTGCAACCGGCACACGACGAACAGCATGTCGACTATCGATCGTACGCGACGGAAGGCGCACTGTTCCCCAGGGAGTATTCCCTCGGCCTCGCAGTATTGGCTAAGGCGGGACGCGGCGATTTTCAACAACAATTGCCTGCGTGGGCAACAAGCAAAATCCTTCCGTAAGTGTTGCAATCAGTTCGATCCAAAGCACGTTGATGATCGTATTTTTCCATTGCTGGGGGACCTCTCCCATTACCCAAACATCGACAACGATGTTGGAAAAAAGCGCTGGACAAAAGCGGGGTGATCGAGTTTTAGCAATTCGGGCCGGAGGCCATCGGGTCCTGGAATCAGGTCATACAGTCAAACCTACCTGGTATTGGTATATAACAACCCACGCATGGGATATCTGGGTGTCCCCGTATGGGTGTACCGAAAATAATGCTGCTTTTGTGGACTGACAAACAATGCGTTGCCTGCTTGCTGACGAAGAGTGCGGTCTCTTTCTTAATCGTACCTGGTATACGAAGTCTATGTACTTGCCTGAAATGTTTGCTTGCTGGCGATATGCGGCTCTTTCTTTCCTGCGTCCGTTACTTGCTCTCAAGTACGGGCTTATCGTGCATATCTACGTCTTTCCTGTCAGCTAGTGGCGAGGAGCTAGCAAAAGAAGCTTCCAAGCTAGAGCTAGCTGGGAGAAAGTCACAAGGAAAGCTATTGCGAGTAAAACTACTACCGCCCCATACGTGTACTACTACTAGACAGCGAATAGCGACAAGCTTGGCTAGTGGCTAGTGTTATAAGGCGTAGTTTGGGTAGGCGATTGGTTGAACTTTTACCAGTAGCCCAACAGACTAATACCTTCCACACCCTGGACAATAGACACAACAATGGTCTATTGCTTCGACAATAGACGAGGGGGGGGATCTATCGATAGAGATTGTCTGCGACAATAGATTGTGGAAGGTATCTATCGATGGCCATTGCCGGTCACAATGGATTAGGCAATGCATCTATCGATAGCCATTGCCGGCCACAATAGATTTGGAAATGTATCTATCGATAGCCATTGCAGGCCACAATAGATTGTGCGAGATGTCTATCGATGGCCATTGCCGGCCACAATAGGTTGTGCGAGATGCCTATCGATGGCCATTGCCGGCCACAACAGATTGTGCGAGATGTCTATCGATGGCCATTGCCGGCCACAATAGATTGTGCGAGATGTCTATCGATGGCCATTGCCGGCCACAATAGATTGTCCGAGATGTCTATCGATGGCCAATGCTGGCACTACTTTGCGCAGAAAATTCTCAGCTTTCCGTTTTATAACTCCAGTTTATTTCCTATACTGAAACCAAGTATATAATATCTATTTTGTTGGATGCCGGTCAACGTTATTTTTCGATTGTTATTGTTTTTCGGAAATAACTTCGATTTATTACCCTTACTCTGTGTTAAGTTAGCTCCACTTTGAATAAAATCCGGATCATGAAAACAAAACCACCTTGTTGTGCCGAAAATTCACAGAATTCCGTTTCCTAACTCGAGTTTTTTTGTCCTATACAGAAAACCAAGTAAGTAAGATCTATTTTGTTGGTTGCCGGCCAACTTTAGTTTCGATTGCTTTTGTTTTTCGGAAATAAAGTCAATTTATTACCCTTTCTTTGTCTTATATTAATTCAACTTTGAATGTAATCTGGATCACAAAAATAAAAACACGTTGCGCTGAAAATCCTCAGCTTTCCATTTCTTAACTCGAGTTTTTTTGTCCTATACTAAAACCAAGTAAGTAAGATCTATTTGTTGGATGCCGGCCAACTTTATTTTCGATTGTTTTTGTTTTTGAGAAATAAATTCGAGTTTTTACCCTTACTTTGTCGTATATTAACTCGACTTTGAATATAATCTGGGCCACAAAAATAAAAACACCCTGTGCCGAAAATTCTCAGCTTTCCGTTTCCTTACTCGAGTTTTTTTGTTATACACTAAAATGAAGTAAGTAATATCTATTTTGTTGGATGCCGGCCAACTTTATTTTCGATTGCTTTTGTTTTTCGGAAATAAAGTCAATTTATTACCCTTTCTTTGTCTTAGATTAACTCAACTTTGAATGTAATCTGGACCACAAAAATAGAAACACGTTGCGCTGAAAATCCTCAGCTTTCCATGTCTTAACTCGAGTTTTTTTGTCCTATACTAAAACCATGTAAGTAAGATCTATTTGTTGGATGCCGGCCAACTTTATTTTCGATTGCTTTTGTTTTTCAGAAATAAATTCGAGTTTTTACCCTTACTTTGTCGTATATTAACTCAACTTCGAATATAATCTGGGCCACAAAAATACAACCACCCTGTGCCGAAATTTCTCAGCTTTCCGTTTCCTAACTCGAGTTTTTTTGTTCTACACTAAAACCAAGTAAGTAATATCTATTTTGTTGGATACCGGCCAACTTTATTTTCGATTGCTTTTGTTTTTCGGAAATAAATTCGATTTTTTACCCTTACTTTGTCGTATATAAACTCGACTTTGAAAATAATCTGGGGCACAAATTTTAAAATAAAATACCCTGTGCCGAACATTCTCAGCTTTCCGTTTCTTGACTCGAGTTTTTTTGTCCCATACTGAAACCAAGTAAGTAAGATCTATTTTGTTGGATGCCGACCAACTTTATTTTCGATTGCTTTTGTTTATCGGAAATAAATTCGATTTTTTACCCTTACTGTGTCTTATATTAGCTCAATGTTGAAAATAATCTGGACCACAAAAAAAAAACCACCCTGTCTGTGCCGAAAGTTATCAGCTTTCCGTTTCTTAACTACTACAACCAAGTAAGTAAGATCTATTTTGTTGGATACCGGCCAACTTTATTTTCGAGTTTTTTTGCCTCATTCTAAAATCAAGTAGTACGTAGTAAGTTTTTTTTGTTGGATGCCGGTCAACTTCATTTTCGATTGTTTTTGTTGGTCGGATGGCTCCATTCCACTCTCTCCTCTGATCAATCCACCAATCAATGGGTTCACCCCAAAAATAGTTTTGGAGGTTACGCCGCGTTAAAAAAGCTCTGTTTATTCAAGTAAAACGAGGCTTCGGCCATCTCGAAACGGGTCCCTCTTTGTAGGTGCCGTCAAAATTAGAATACTCGCTACGTAATCTATTGTGGGTAGCGATGGATACTACTTACTGTTCTCACAGACACAATCGCGTACTACCTGTTGTTTGGCGGCAATATAAGCTTCGGCGGTCGTCAACAATGGCCATCGAATTGCATCATTTCACGGTATACAATAGGTTTAGGCAATAGTCTAATATTGCAGAAAAACGCTCAACAGTCTATTGTGGGTGAAGATGGCTATTGATGGACACAACTGCATGTCCACTGTTGGCGGCAAGAGCCATCGTTAGGCAAACGCTTTTGGTCTATTGTTCAAACAATGTCTATCGCGGTTGCATCCCCAACATCTATTATTGTCGAGGACAATGGCCATCTATTGTCAACCTTGTCATTCCATTGTTAGAGCAAAGGTATATTGCGTCCATTGCCGAAAATTTATTGTCCCTTGACAATATCTATCGATAGACAGCGTTGCCAGTCTATTGTCGTTAACAACATCTATCGGTAGACAGCGTTGCCAGTC
>JAYJME010000386.1:0-24220 GCA_036873775.1 Costaria costata | reverse complement strand
TCATCTGGCTGGATCTGCTCGCACTCGTATACAAAGTTTCGTTATCACACCCCATCGTTATCACACACCCCAGCTACGGAGCTCCCGTGCATGGTGCTTGTCACCCGGTCTAGGTTAGATACCACCCCCCCCTTACCAAAGCACACCCAGTGATAATATTTCCAAAGGTCAAAACGTTATCACCGTGGTGTGCTTTCATCCGCGTTACACGGTATACGCTGATTGCATGCTCAGCGAACTCAATAGACAATCGGTGCTGCTTGTAACGTTAGCCCACACGGGACAGACCACGACTTGACCATCTATGAATCCTAATCTGCCGTTATGAGTTGCTGTGCTTCGTCTATATACTGCAGTACATATCCAACCCAGGAAACGTGAGCTCCATCACACAGATTGTACGACTCCCGCCCCGGCAATATGAAGCTAGATCATACAGGCCAGGGACATATCTAACGTGAAATGTCTATATCATGGAAATGGGAATCGGTGATCTGTTGGAAGCGGGAAAATGTGTATGACGTTGTTAGGAGCTGGTAGGGTTATCCTTAAGGGGGCATACAATATTTTGGTGTGGTTTTAGGCGGGTACTTAGGTTCGATTGGTAGCATCGTCCATGTTTGAAGCCATTGGATTATGTACGTCACTTTTATATCGGCAATATGTACCGTGGGAACAAGCCCTTGACCTTGTCAGATGGCAAACCAGCGGAACAAAAATGTTGTGAAACGTGATATTTTCGTTTTGTTAGAAGGCCTGTTCAGAGTGGAGACGGGCCCTCCGATACACCACGGGAACAAGCGCTACACCTTGTCAGACGGCAAAGACCCGTGCTACGATAGAGCAGGTTGCACTTTTTGGCTTTTTTGTTTCTGAATAACGGGGCTCGTTAACCCAATATCGTCCGAATATCATGCTTAATGAGCAATGTGATTCTTTCAAATACCTAGTCCATGGTTTTGCTCACCGAGCTGCCCTTCCATTTTACTAAAAGCCAGTTTTCAGGTGTGATATGGTGCTCCTAACGTTAAGAGCCGCAGAAAATATAGGGTGCACCTCTATCGTAGCATCGGTCCAAAGGGAATAAACATGTTTTGAACGGGATATTTTCGTTTTGTTAGACGGGCTGTTCAGCGTGGAGACGGGCCCTCCGATACACCATGGGAACAAGCGCTACACCTTGTCAGACGGCAAAGGGAATAAACATGTTTTGAACGGGATATTTTCGTTTTGTTAGACGGGCTGTTCCGAGTGGAGACGGACCCTCCGCTGGATTGTTGGTGTCGACAATTGGAATGACGGCGAAGTGCACCAAATCGTCAAGAATGGCCTTGAGCGGCTGGCAGACAGGGGGCTCGAGGAAACTCGGTGGGCTTTCGAGTCCGACCGGTTGATGAGGTGAGAGGAATGCGCTCGTGCAGCTTCACAATAGAGATAAACGCGGAGCGGGTTTTTGTCGGTGGCTGCTGCCCTGCTAATGATGGAGTCACCCGCCGTGGAAGGGCGCTTAAACGCTACAGTAAAATATTTATGTTGGAACGACGCGTGCTACGATAGAGGGTGCACATTTTGGATTTTTTGTTTCTGAATGACGAGACTCCTTAACCCAAAATCGTCGGATTGTCAACTCTTGTTTAGCAATACTACTTTCTTTATGCCTAGTCTATGGGTTTGTTCATCGGGCTGTCTTTCCAGTTTACTCAAAAACAGTTTTCGGGTGTGATATGGAGCTCCTAAAGTGAAGAGCCCCAGAACAATTAGGGTGCACCTCTATCGTAGCATGGGTCGAACGTGGGCAAAGAGGCAATAATAAAACGTCAGGGTTTGACTTCAAATTGGGTCGGAAAGGACCATTATCTCCTCCTCGTGCGACAGTGGACCGAATCCGTCAACTTCCTCGTCATGTATGCAAATTCGACACACTCTTCTTGTCTTGGTTGTGTTTTGAGAGGCGCCAGTTGGGATCGCTGTCTCTCCTCATAACGGCACTACCCTAGAAACCAACTTCAAAAGGGCTTGACGTCGTGGGACCGCTCTCTGGCAATATTGTTTTGGTTTTCGTAGTCATTTGTAGGTCTGCAGGTTCTTATTTCAACCGTAACGTATACCCGGCATGGAGACTTGGGAACATCGCCCACCACGATGGACACATAATATCACGCCCTGTATCTCTAGTTGACGAACTTGGGTCCATACACCAAGTCGGGTGTGCCGTGATGCTGACACCGGGCCCCTACTGAGTTCAGCGGTGTGGGTGTAGTGCTGTGGATGATACGTTCCCTCGCGACGACATCATACGGGATCTGTACCGCACACCTCACCACAAGCCACACACCAAACACAAAACACCATGCGCCATGCACCGCACACCACAACATAAGCTGATCTTCGGTGAGCGCGAGGGGGGCAAGAGCTACCATTCCGGGTGACAGGAATTAAGGAGTCCCTAAACCAACCCGTTGTTCACTAATACCACCCGGGCAATCACAGTACGCATCTCTAGCAGAGCGCCCGCCCGCCCCCAGCAAAACCTGCGCCGTCGGAAACGGAGTTCGGTGAAGTTATATTTTCCCTGTCTTGGGCTGGTGCTTCGGCAGGCGGGGCACATCTATGCCTTTGTTTTCAGCCGGTCAGAGGCACTTGGAAGAAGAGCGACTACAGTAACTACCCTATATGTGTTCGAGGCATAAAAGCTTTTATCCGGTTTGATTTCGAGATATGAACCGTACTTGGGACTGTTTGCTGCGTGCGCTCCGCCAAGAAAACAAACCCAAAATTGGGTAGAGGAAATGAGTAAGTCATCCGTCCGAGTAAAGCGGTAGGTAGTGAAAATCGGTGTACCTCCCCCCACCGTAGCACGGGTCCTTGACCTTGGTTCCTCCGACGCCGGGCAAAAATGGACCTGCTACTGTCGACGCATAGACCACATACATATATATTATGCTAGGTTTAAAACCAAAAACATAATTGGGACAGATAAAAACCCTTTTCTTTGGCGGTATTTCTCCTCTCTGTGCGTGGCTACCGCTCTATGTGCGCCACCCCGGTTGTGAAGATGTCTACCTGAAGCCTCCGTCCGTCGCTTTGGCCCCTGTGATTCAAACGCTTCATAGATGATATGTGCGTTGATGCCCGTCTACTTCCACACGCATTTGAATCAAAACCAGGTTCGTGGTGGTGCGAGAACCCGCCGAACGCCTGGTCTCCGCCTTTCTGAACAAATGCGTCATCGACGGCTACGAAAGGTTTGTGGCATACTGTAAGACAGGATATAGCTCGTCGTCGCTGTAGAATAGCATCGCTTTATCGCACCTTCTGGAGACTCCGGACGGGGTCGTGAAGTCACTAACAACATACCATATTAAATGCAACGTTCCCCATCGGGATGTGGGTGATTTAAAATCGCAGAGGTGTCGCAAATTGATAAGGGTGACAGAGGCACCCTATGGATATCTATAGGTATGATACTAGGTCAGGTTGGCTACTGCTGTTGGACGCTGCTGTTGGACGGCAGTTAACCGAGCGCGTGCTTTTGAAATTCAGACGATAGCGTGGGTGATAATCGTCCAGACACTCGCGCACACAGAAGCACCGTTTGCGGCAGTCACAAACGAGACCTTGATGTACGACTGGTATTATACCATGGCTTCCACCACGTCACAAACGTGGGGCGTGGTGTAGTATACAGACCCAGGACAGCAGCAGCAAACAGCACGGCAACGAAAATAAAGCAAAACGCTCATAAAGATGCGGGCATTGCACCGCTCTTCTTGAGACTGCTGCTTTATGTTCCTGGTTCCTAGGAATATTGCTGTGGGATCCTACTGTAAGATGGCTTGCACCGTTCTGGGTTGTTAGAATAAAAAAAAACTTGAAGCGTGGCTGCTGTTGTATCGTGTGGTCGCCGCGGAGTAGAGTGTCGTTGGGTACTGATGTGGTACAGGTACAGCGGAAGATCGAAAATAACGAGGTGGGGAGGTTCCCCGAGAGGTACATTAGGTGCACATAGATGCGTGTGTGCCAAGGATCCATGTGTTCGTGCTCGCAACACACTTGTCACGGTGCAGACGCATGTGTATGCCACGGTTCCATGTGCCATCCAATGACATGTGCGTGCCAAAGTTGTATAGGACATGTGGTCGCTCCATATGCCATGTGGTCTATGTGCCATGCTCGCATATGAACACATGCCAGAACGCTGCGAAAATACGTTTCCACGGCACCTGTGTGGCGGTGGCAACACGGAATGCCACCCCATGATTTCTTGCCAGTGTTTGCGATTTTGAACACCCAGAGCACGTGCCACGGACCTCATCCGGGGCCCAACGTTGAGCCGCGTGTACACGCGGGCTCGCTGCGTGCCCCACGGCGCACGGCCGAGAGCACGAGAAAGGACCCACGGGCGCCTGAGAAATCCGTGAAAACATCCATCAGAATCCCGTTTGGTACATAGTCATACAAGGCTCCCCTTCGGGGAGTGGGGTGATTCCCTCGGGCCCAAAGTTGAGCCGTGTGTATAAGTTGAGCGTGTGTATATGCGGACCCGCTACGTGCCCCACAACCCAGAGCACGAGAAAGAACCCAGGCGCGCCTGAGAAATCCGTGAAAACATCCATCAAAACTTGATTTCGTAGATAGTCATACAAGGCTCCCCGGCGGAAAGTGGAGTGATTCCTTTGGGGTGACGCAAGCTACGATCCGATAGAGATGCAGCCATATTCCAAGCTACGAAAGAAAACGTAGAACATCGCTCGTTTTGTTGTTGCAGACCTAGTCACCCGGGGGTGCATCGGCGTCATGGTCCACCTATCCATCAGACCATTCTGCTCCACGACGACGGATATCCAACCACCCTCAGATAGCGTCCTGTCAGCCAATCATCCACCATCGGAGCTAAAGCAGACCAGCAGCATGATCGAACCTACAGGGTACACCTGCACTTCGGTGTGGGCCTTGTCGCATGCGTTTCGTGTGCTCTCTTCATGCGGGACATAAAACAGTAGTCATACAAAACTCATGCGAATGTCGGGTTGATATTGTACTCCATGCTCATAACACAAATTGACAAAAGGAAACTGTATGGGATGATGACTGACCTTGTTTTGGAGAGAGTTGACTCGCTCACCGAGCGGGTTTTGCCTGTCATGCTCGGCTCGAGAATGTGGGACGGGGTACCCCGTAAATCTGAATCCATGTCTTCGACTTTGCAAAACCCCCGCACCGGCCAAGCGGCTCGGGCGAGCACGAGACCTCGAGAGCGCGGGCCCAGGCCGATTGTGCGCGTGCCGATCCCGGTGGCGCCGAGGTCGGCCGGGAGTACGAGGATTTAAAACGTGCCGAGCACCGGGTTTGACATAATTTTACATCGCTATATAATATTATGTACGGCGCAATGCTTTAGGGGGTTTCGTCCTTTATTTATCGCCATTGGTACACTTGAGTCTTCGTGGATCCATGAGACCGACTGATCTGGCACTCCTCAGCGCTATCTCGGCGACGCTGGAACTCAACACGCGGGTGTGAGCGCTTAAATCGCGCCGACACGTGCTAGTACATCACACGGAACGTACCTGCGAGCACCGAAGCGTCGACATGAAAGAGGACAAACCAACCCAGCGGCCTTCAGTGTTGCGGTGTCCAGAATAAGCGGCAAATATACTTGCCCAATGACGTTGAAAACAGTTTATCGGCCAGACGGCCACTATTGTACTGTACTGTTGACCGCACGCTCAGCGGCAGGTTTTAACATGAGATACTTGAACATACAACACGAATGCTCTCCGGCTGCGACGGGTTTTTTGTTTAAACTCTCGTCCGTCCGCCGCCGCCTGTTAATATGTGCGTCCTTCTCCCCCTTGTTGCACTGGCGGCAGCGAAAAGCTTGAAAAGAAAGGCCTGAAAAACTGCAAATATCTCGATATCATGCCAGAGCTGTTTCCAGACACGGAAAGGGCGTCGCTTGCCAGCCACTCCCGGTTCAAGGGTGAGAGAAGTTCCCGCCCACCCTCCGTGCCACTGCTGTGTGATAGTACGTTGTACCAGCAACGTAACATTCGACATTTGAAGTTCGTGCTTGATTATCAGTATGTTCTTCCTGTACTGTAGTGCAAAACAGAAACGGTCAAGCCAGGGCCTCGATACATGGCTATATACGCGTGAGCTGTCTTGTTATTTGGACTACATAAGCTATTGATAGCGCTGGTAAAGGTTTAGACACATAAAATGACCAGCTAGAGGTGACAGGTATGCAAACAGACATGGGGTACGACAATACCAGACACATGTCCTAGATAATGTGATGATACCAGGTAGATAATAAGCCCTATCCGGTATAGCTCTAGCTCGGAAGCTCTTTATGGTACAGAGGCGGATACTTCAGATCTTGGTTTCCATATCTTAACATACCTAGGATTGGTAAACAGGTCAAGGTGATCAATAGCGTGCAGAGGTGGTACAGGTGAAATCGCTAAAATAGCATGTCAGATTGGCCGAGAGAAAATCGGAAGTATACACTCAATCATATATAAAGGGAGTGTGAACATGTAAAGAGGGGGGGCAATGGATACAAGGAGTTCGAACGCAGCGAAAGGGGGACAGAGAGAGGACAATATTGAGTGATGATCCGACAGCGGAAAGAGAAAACATACGTACCCGGTTTGAGAGAGAGAGGGGTAGAGAGCATCTCTGTTTCTTATATTTCTCGAATAGTCGATGCACCGCCAGTTCTTCGTCAACAAGGAGAACACTAAAGTGTAGCTGTCGGTGGGAACTCGTGCAGCTGGATGTTTGTAACCGCCGTTAACGTGTTTGCGTTGGTAGATGGTGGACGGTCGTAGTAGTTGTTGTTGCCTCATCAACGTACCGTCGTGCGAGTACTGCTGGGAATATTCTGGGTAAAAAGGTAAACACCTGTATACCGTTTTCATGGCGGACGTTGAACGGTGGAGCCTCAGTATCCGGAGCTTCAGTGAGCTCGAAAGGGGTACTCTTTGGTTTGGCGCTTTCAAATTAGAAACTCGCAATCGTTCGTATCAACCGTTTAGTCGTCGATGTTTGCTGAATCGCAGAAGTTACGCGCAAGCGCCCGACCCACCGCCACCCGCCATTTCCGGCAGCTAAATCCCTCCGTCCCCCCCAATCTGCGGTGTATGCCATGTGCGACAGAGCTGGCCGAAGCAGACCCCGAGGACACGTTTTACCACTTCATAAACGGAATATGGAGAGAGGCTGAAGCTCACGGTGATGCTTGCCAGGTCAGGAGGGTGTATGGGGTCGTCGGTCTGCTCCCGCGTACCTGTTATCTGCCATGGCTGGTAATTACCGTACAGTATTGTATCAGTTCATCTAGTGAGTTATGGCTGGAAGAAACAGAGCTGTCTACGATGCGTGTACGAAGCTACCGGGATGTAAGTAAGGAATACGTCAAATCAAGCAGGGCGCCAACTAAGACGACAGCAAACATGGGCGCGTTATTGCAAAACATAACGTATCGACTACCAGTGCTACACAGCAGAGTTTCACTGGAAGCATCGTCCCGTGTAGCAGCAAAAACGCTGGCTGCACTGATACTGCCCCGATTGACCGATGCAGTTCAGATCAAATCGGATACTTTACTTGTATACCTGGTATAGGAGTAACAAAACGGCAGTCTCTTCGAGAGAGTGAGGATGCGACCTCGGGTGGAAGCGAGTTTCGAAGATAACCCGCACCCCGGTACGCCATCCGCACCAACACCCCAAACGTACCGCACGAAACCCCCGCCCTTCCCGAATGTACCTCGATGTCGTTATCACCAGATCCCAAACCCGCACTTCCGTCCACAAGCTTGCTTCTGTGACCTGCCGAATGTGAGTGTAATAATCGCCCTTCCGGTCGTCTGAAGAGGTAATTTTGATGCCACATGCAACCACAGGGATGTAGTTTGCGGCACGCACGAGCCAGGAGGCCACCCAGTTTGTTTTCAACCGTTTCCATATGCTGATCCCCTGGGCCCAGAGACAAAGTGGGCAGGGGGTTCACCGTGTTGCATATGACATCAGGCGACATACGCTTTGTTCGAATCTAACCTACCTGCTTCTGCTTGTCCGTCGCCAATGCTACCACCGCGGCCTCCACCGTTGCTAGTACGGCATGCTTCGTTCGTGACTCGTGACCGCCCTAACGGGGGCCACCCGACTTGGGAAAGTGCAGCCAATCACCATTGATGCATGAACACAACGACAGTGTACTGTTTGATAATGTTTCTGCCTCAGCACATATCGGGTTGGCATCAGCGCAAAGCCCGCAAAAGTACAGGGTTTCCCGAGGTTGGGGGGGGGGTGCCCTAGTCCCTTGTGTCGGCGTTCGGATGCTATATGTCTGCTAAACACAGCGTTGCTGTGTACCGTATGAACTTGGAGTATTCGTATTTGATTCGAAGAAAATCGGTCCGCGGGCATTGCCATGCTCAAGGGCATTCTCTGTGGCTCACCGTAAGCAGCTTAGTTTTGCCGATGACGCCAACTCTGTGAAGTGGCAGCACCAGTGTCGCATACACATGTCACAGTCTCGCCGCCAACCTCAACGTGTCTCTCGAATAAAAAAATTGTCCCGCCGGTTTCGTGTGGAAACAACCAAGCAACAGAGACCACACCAATGTTCGTTTCATAACAAACGAGGGTCTAACGTCTGCAAGCGAAAATGGCGTGCACCACCGCATCACCTACGGGAGACGTGCTACGGGGCACCGCAACGTGTTCACCACTCTCCGGGGCTGAACCTGAGGCAGACTTGTGATACGCCATACGCATTATATGTTCTGTGTGCCCTGCCTCCCCCACGGTCTCCCCTGCACCCGAATCGTGCAGCTTTTGCCGGCTTACCATGTGATGCTGTTATCCAACTTATCGGCGGAGGCGAAAACCTTCGCAAGCAGACTCCCCGCAGCGCTGCCTGACTCGGTGAGTGGGGTAATGAAGAAGCCTGCGGAAAGCAGATTGTGTTCGTGAATCACCCAATTACTAGGGACGGTAGGGATGCTAAAGAGTTGCCACCAAAGGCATGCAGAGCTATATGCATGA
The DNA here is from genome assembly GCA_036873775.1 of Costaria costata. NCBI lineage: Eukaryota > Phaeophyceae > Laminariales > Agaraceae > Costaria > Costaria costata. Next base: position 15,161 of record JAYJME010000386.1, on the reverse strand, counting down.
TCCCTTTTGAGAACCCCCGGATATTTTTCTTCCTCGGGTCATATAAAGCGGCTAGTACCATGCCCCCACCAGTCCAGGTACATATTCGTATGAACGATACATTCCCGCCCCCGCCCCCCCGTGGCTGAACTCCTTAAGCACGATGGTGTTGAGCTTGATCTCAGGGGAGTTGCTGACACAGAAGGCGTGGCGGCAAGTGACCGGAAGACGGGAGTGGATGAGGCGCGTCGGGAGGAGATCGATGCGTTTTTAAGAGAGAGGTTCATCGAATTTCATACGACCGCCACGAAGGCAAGTCGCGTGAACCCACTGCTGCACCCTGGCGATCTCATGTCTCAATGAAAATACATACATAGATGTATATGCTGGTGCGAACTTGGCATAAGGCGCTAAAGCTTAGGTCCATACTTTGGCGCATTACAAGTCTTATGCAGTTAGGCGAGATAAATGGCAATCACGATCAAAGTTGGACTCTCGTGTTGTATTGTATCGGCCTGACTACGGGTTCATGTCAGACGTCGGTCATCGGTTGCCGTGGCAGTTATACCAAGTATGTAAATCCCCCCGGAATAAGAAATCCCTCCACCAATACGCATCCCACCGCTCTGTAGCTCCTTGAGACCTGGACACGTTAATAACAAAGTTTACTCGACAGGTGGTGGCTACGTTGGTGGCAGCGCAGATACTTCCATACACCACTCATCGGTCAACCCTGGTGGCATCGATGAAGCAGTGGACTGAGGGGCTACCCCTCCCGCTGTCGGCGGCGGTGCCACCAGAAAGCTGCCAAGGGACGCCAACGTCTCGCCCTGCAAAACCTCGGCCTTGGTACCCCCGTTCCGACCTCCTTCGCCAACGCACACCCAACGCAGTGGACGAACTCTCCCGTGACGAGGACACCATCACCTCTTGTAGTTGCCATCAACCTGGATTCGTTGGCATCGGCATCGTCGGCATAACATGTGCTAACGTCTACCTCAGACAGGACGCTTGTTGATAAGCACACGATTCTCCGGGACCAATACCGCTGCAGCTATCTCGGGTTTTGCAACAGGGGGTGTGGGTGGATGGGGGGGGGCGAGGGCGGAACGGATATAATAGGTTCTACACGCTGTCCCACAATGGGTTTGGGCAGATAATCGTCAACGTTCACTCCATTCAGCTCCACACGTAGTGTCGGCGGGGGCTGGAGAACATTATGCCCAGACGTTTCATTCTCCCATAGTGTAGGCGTGAGGGGGGAAGAAGGCTAAGATAGTGATTGTGGAAGGCTTTACTGGAGCGGGGGCCAGGGGGAACACCTTGTGGCACGTAAAGAGCAGCCTGTGGTCCTGTGGAGCGAAAGGGATCTTGCCTCCCAAGAGGTGCACTCCGGTCGAATTGAGTGTGACAGCATGCTTGGCCTGCACTACGTACAATGAGAGTGGACTGATGGCAAACCCATCCACAACGTACCCTCGGGGCATCTTTCCACCTACATCAGTATAGGAGTGCCACTTCAAGTTCAAAGTCCCTACGAAATGTACCGTCTTTGCTGTACCATCACCAATCGTAACCCACTCCTGCCCCGTACGAGGAGCCTAACGATCGTAAATGTTTTCAGCGCCTCATATCATATGATTGCTAAAACGACTGCAGCACACCCGTGAACTTCGATCAAATATCGCTGCAGCCGACTGGCCAGCAACTCCAGGCCCATAATCGCCTTGAGACACGACGTTTTCCGTTAGCAGATACCGTGCTGTTTTGACCTAAACCTGGACACCCTGATCGGGCTCGCGCCACCCCGATTGATACTGCTGTTGGCCACCACCACTGCGGAGTGTTTCGTGCTGCTGCCGCTCCTGCTGATGAGGCTGTTTCTGCTGCCGATGCCGCTGCTGGTGGTGGTACAGCTGGTTCTGCTGCGCGTACTGCTCTTGCTGCTCTTGCTGTTACTGGTGACCAGGTCCTCGGTTCCCCCATCCACTCCTTCGGTGCCGTCACCAGCCTTTGCCTGAATCATCACCACCAGCCAATCCACGTTCACCGCCAGGGACCAGGGTGCGAGTACTCTCCACTTGCTCTTCCCTTTTTCGCTCTTCTGCTCAAGGTTGGGGCGAGCCTTTGACTCTGTCGATGACACGGTTGACGACGAGGCCGTTATATAACAGCTCGTCCGACGCAAAGCTACCGAAGTTGCGCAACAAACCGGCCGAGATGAGTTTCTTGCTCTCTGTCGGACTCGGCGATGGCCGGGCTCCCAAGGTGTTTCCCGGCCTCCGAACTGTCGCCTCTCCGAGAGGCTCGCCTATCTCCCAGCTCATTCGTCCTTCCTAACAGCGAGCGGGACTCCTCATCAATCCTCCCTTCCATATTTGCCAGCGTGTCCTCGATCATTTCCGTCATCGTTGCTTGCATTTGAAAACTCACTTCCATACTTCCCTCCGTCTTTACGAGACAGGGGTCGCTCTAACCGCTTCCCCTAGACCATAGAGTCTCGACGGTCAATGCTAGCGTGTTCGAGGCTCTTGAACGCGACATGCATTTTGCAGATAGGCGAGTTGAATGGCTTCATGACCATGGTTGGACTCGCGTGTAACGTTATATCGGAGTTACGACGCGTCCATGTCGGATGTCGGTCATCGGTCGCCGTGCGCGTTATATCAAGTATGGAAATACCCCTGGAATAATCAAGACTTCAACATATGCGTAAACCACCGAACAAGACTGTCATGGCTTATAGCTGTACTCCGAGCATACCCAACAAACTCGAGCATGAGACTGTCGTTAATCGATGTTCTGCTTGTGGTTGTGATGCAAATACGTGGCAATATAATGGTAAAACGTCGGTCCGCTCGGGTGTCCGTTCCCTTCAACCATTTTACGCGGACTCAGACAATGACCCCCATGTGTTTTGTGTATTAAACATATGTATGTTTAAGTACGCCAGCAGCTGGCTCATATTGAGCTTTGGCAACTGCCGAGACCACCTCCGTCGCTCGCGCGCACAGTCACAGCATCGTCGGTCAATCCCAACGCACGTTACATTTTATTGCAATTACAGGGTTGCATCACGTAGTCGCAAATAATGCGCCTAGATTCTCAACGTTTTGCACGTAGTGTATGATTTCCTTTGCACTTCTAAGAGAGGCTAAACACGCAGGGCAGGGCACAATCAGGGTGAAACACCGGTTTCAACGAAGGAGGTGCTTAACGCGACGATCAAACCGCCACAGATAAAGCTTTCGAGAGCAGAGCTGAATGTTCGTAGCTTTATTAACAGCGAAGACGGGGTTGTGCTCGCGAATTGATTTCACACTGCATGCCTTCTACGTCTGGTGCTCCTATGTTCAAAACCGCGAGATCCCGTATCTAACCGATACCCTCCCTCCATCATCCTATGAACAGGGCGTCACGCACGCTGCGGATAGCAAGAACGTTTTCCTGTCCGAGCGGGTGATGGCGGTCGTCGACAAAGTGAGTACTTGCAAGCAAACTCCTATGCCCCATGGCCGTCAAAACCGTATGCATCTTCCGTTTCCTTCCACATGTGCCTGGGAATGTGTGGGAAGTGTTTCCCTCTCCCGCGCTTTAGGATGTTGAACGCCTCTTGATTTGTGTTGCGCATTCCCATCTTTATCCGATGCCTCGTATCTCGCTGACCGAAACGACGTCTGTTTGTTTGTTTGTTTGGTCTTCGAAGATATACGCGAAGGACTACCACCTGCTGGGGGAATATCTTCAGGATCTGGGTCAGCTCAATGATTCCACGGTCCATTGAGCTGCGGCAGCATGCGCGGCTCAGTTGCAAGTTTTTCCTTTTAGTGAGGCAAGGTTTTCATTACTGGTTTTTGTTTTAAACCATGCAAGGTTGAAAAAAATGTGATTTGTGCTTGGCTAATACGCCTCTTCATGGTGGCTTAGGGCGTGTGTTTTTCACAGGTTACGATGTTTTGCTCCTGCGACTGCGACTTGTATGCCAGCGGAGAAATTGTGAGTCGAAGTCTCGCTTCGGACAATGAACTTGGACGCGAGCTTTAAGCTGCTGCGAGTACTGTACCTGGCACTTAGTATTCCAATTTGTTTGGGCAAGGTTTAGAAAAGAAGACTTCACCACTGGTCGCCATTGCGCGCGACATAAGAGCACAGTGGCGGGAAGATCCAAATTGGGCGTTAGGATACAACTTTGGATGCCCTCCAAAACGATGGGTAGCCACGTGGGTGGTCCGTAGATTGTACAATCAACGCGTCCGTCGATCAGCCTTCCCCCCCCCACCAAGTCCTGGCGGCTACGGGTTTGTGTATACCGTTTGTTAGCAACTCCAAAAAATAGTTTTTGCAACAGAGAGGTCCATTTCCTTTGTTATTTCCTGTGTTTTTTTACGTGCTATATAGTGTTTTGCACCGGCCCCTGTTCGTATTATTAGGAACGCGAACCGCTTACTACAAGCATCACGCACTCTCACCTGGATACCACGCTTGGATCGTGCTACGCTAGCGGTACCACATTGTGGCCAGAGCGGTTTTGCCTGAAGGGGCTCCTCAAATGAGGAACTACTCAATATAGCCGTTGGAATGCCGTTGTGTGTATGTATGTTTTTCGTTGTACACCTCCATAGGCCATGGCATGTTTGTGCAATTTTCCTAAATGTCCGATTTTGGGTGAGCTGCAGAGTTTCTAGAGTGAAGTTCCCACAAGCGTTTAGGTGCACCGCTACAATTGCATGTGTGTTGTATGGCAATTATGCTGATATCTTCCCTAAAACGCCTCCTTATAGCGAGGTACGTAAATGCTGTGACTAACGCTAGGTGGGTATATCGTCCACTTGGCGCGTAGGTTCAAATGCCAGCATTGGTCACGCTTCTTGCACGAAACGAGCTCGACGTTCTTGGCTTTCCAGAACACCCCGGCGAGGGGTTACCCTGGAGTTCAATGCCACGAAGAGTTGAGTTTGAATCTGTAGGCGGTGCCATCACTAAGAACGGTATGCTTCGCATACAGTCTAGGAGTAGGTATTCGAGAACTTTCAAGTTTTCAAGTTCAAGTTCCTGTAATTCGAGTAGAAATTTTGGTACGTTCAGGCCATCTCTCTTATGGGTGGTGTTTGAGAACCGAAAGGTACGTTTTCGGTTATCAGATACAAGTAAGTGCGGTTATGGAGCCGCAACTGGTCAATGCTAAGGCCAATGTGTTTCGTTATCGTTTTCGGTTCCACCTCCAGCCGGAAATAGAGGCGTAGTTTCGGCTAACATCGACGTCTGAAAATGGCGTCTGAAGTTGGGTTTCAACATATCGTGGGAGGAAATAAGCGCAAGACTATGCCGAAATGACGCATCTGCCCAGTGCTGCTGTGTCCCAAAATATCCCCGCGCGCACGCTCCAGGCACCACCACGAGCCCATGGGATCGGATAATAATGGTGACAACCACGAAGGTCTTGTCATTCACTCTGTTGCAAGGGCGTCATTCACCAAGCGGAAGCACAACTTGTCTTGTCGAGGACGAGGAGGGTAGTCGCCGTCTGGGAGATAGACGTTGACGAATGAATGAAATCAACACAGACAGCGAGGAAGATTAGAGAACGACAATCCTCCTAGCGTGAAGCGTACATGCCTCAATTCCGTCGTCTCGACCACCGTTACCATGCTTCTGCATTGGTTAACCCCTTCAGAGCCGGAAACGGTTTTTGGGGACACAACAACTTAGAAATAGTGTGGGATACTGTTTTGGGGTTCTGAAGGGGTTAAGATGCTCCGGTGCGATGTGCTCCATGTAGTGCAGGGAGGAAGCGAAAGTCTCTTGGAGGCGCAACAGTTCGCTTACCATATGCTGCAGGTCATCCTCGCGCCGTTGACTTTTTGTGAGAAGTTGCTCTCCAAGATCAATCAACACGCGGGTCAAATATGGCTGTCGACCGAATTCTGAGAGTCGGTTTCGACGCCCGGAAAATCATTATTTTTCCGGCTTCCAAAAACCTCCCGTAAAAGATGGCCTCGCAGAATAAAGCATGGTGTGGGCTCTAAATCATTTCTTGGGGTCTGGAGGTATACTACGTTGGAAACTGGGTTTCAGCTTTTGGACTCTGAGGATTTTGACTTGAAAATCGTGTGTTTTTATTTGGTGTTTGGGGTTATTTGTTTGGACTTAGGTTTTTGGATTTTGGCTTTTCGTTTGCAGAAATACTTTAGAGTGATCGTTGTATTGCGCCTTTTTTATTGCCTCCCCGTTAACGACAGGCGGGAATTATTAGTTTTTTGTACTTCGCAGAGGACGACACCGTTTATTTGGAAACTTGATTACATGATTCCGAACCATTGCGCGTACAGATCAGGGAGTATGTAGGTTGATGCTTCCAGCGAGTAATAGACAGGGCGAAGACTCGGGAGTTCCACGGTAGTTGGGGTTTCGTGTGGAGGGGAATTTGAATGTCTGGAATGCACGGTGAATGTCATGGCCCGATGTTCTCTCAATGAGTCGTCTCTTTATGGAGCGCAAGTTGATGAGAGGCTATACGCCACGGCAATAAATTAATGTCCGGATTATGGCAAAGAATCGCCAAGCCTCTCCATCTCCCCTCGACTGAGTCGCATAGCACCTGTGAACGCTTCAGGATCAAAGCAGCAGTCTTGTTTTATTCTTTCTTTGCCCCCTTTCGAAGCCACAATACTGACGTAAAAATGGCTGAATGCGGCCGTTTTAGCCCTAGAGGAAGAACGTGGTCGTTATCTCCAAGCGGCACATGTGTTAAGCCGTTGTATTAGTCTCCCAACAGGGTAGAGGCAAGTCGAGGAGTAAGCTCGTGCGTAAGAGCTCGCAGTCTACCATCACGAATGCCAGCCAAGTACCAGGTATCCCATTAAACTTCGCAGGCCAATAGCCCGAACCGGCACGAAACTGATACGTAACCGTCATACTGAAACTCTCAAATCAACACCGGTCAAAGGACAGCGACTAATTAACAATGGACTCAGATCCATCACCTAAAACCACAAAAATGGCAAGGGGAAGCTCATTCTCATGAGCGAAACCTCTTCTAGGCTCCCATTTACAACTAGTGTTAATCACAAGAAGAGATTGCAACAACCGCGACTTCAGAGCAAAAAACTAAGGTGAAACATAAAATGCCAGGAATCGCGAGGTCACCCTGACAAAGGTCTGCCTTTGTCGCTTACTACCGCCATAGATATATACACAGATTGTAACGGTAAAACAGCATAGCATACATTACATTCCGCAAACTAGTAATTTATCCGACGCTAAAAGTAGATTACGTTCTCCCTGAGACAAAGAGTATCTGACTATCCACAAGTCACCGTTTATTGCTACAAACAAGAGATGCCAGCAAAACCCACAAGCAAGTTTAACCAATCTCCGCGAACAAGTATTCGAAAAATGATACTACTGTTGATAGGACAACCAATCAACCACTAATTAATATGCTCACCCTCCTGTATTTGTTAACCAGTGGACTACTGCCGAAAACGAAAGATATCCGCAAAATTCAATTAAATCAGAAGCTACCGCCAATAACAGCAATAAATCCCTCATTGTGGCACCCCCTTTCTTATGTATCAAACACACTCTAAACATATATAGTTAACTTCTACCAGGCCCCTTCTGGCCCTGTGTACACCAGACAAACACTACAAGCATTCGGATATACAAAGACTCTTCGGTTTGAAGATGAAAATACAGTTCAAAGCCACAAGGCGAAAAAGGCTACGTATACTATCCACGGTTTCTCCACCATATATAAACCTCACATTCGTCCAAGAAAGAAACATACGTTCGATCGACATGTGTATCCATCGTAAAAGATAAATAATCGTCCATTCTTACGAAATCCAACAATGATGACCAGACCCCCCCTCGCCCGCCCCGCGATATTGCCGGACCATGCATAAAGCTCAAGCTGACCGAACACCCAGATCTGCCCCGCTCCATAACTGCGCTGCTGCTGATGCTGCTGCACACCATGAAATGCGTGCGGCCATGCCGTTCGACTTGCTCTCCGGTCGAAACCCCATCGTTATTTGGTACTGCTGCAGACAGCCCACGATTACCTCACGTCCGTTTCCTGCCACCGCTAATTTTATACACTGCAGAATGCACGCTGCTATTGTACCGTGCGAGTTTGCGCCACCTAACGAACCCCCCCCGGCAGGGTTCACACGGCTGGCGGCCGTGAGGCTTTTCTCGGAAGTTATACGCAGACAGGTACCCTCGCTGAGCGATAGCTCCATCTCTATTGTCTCCGCAACCATTGAGATGGAGCGCGCACGGCAAATAAATGTCGTACGATTTGACGTCTCCCGCTCGCAACACACGGCGGGGGTGTCTGCGGCTGTACGTCCGCCATAGGGCTTTTGCTGCTGCTGGAATCTCCCTGGCCGTTGTATACGTTGGGGGTGTCCTAGGTTCCTAGGTTATGCTACCACCATTGACATAAGCTGCAGCTACTCCTTGCGCCCGGTTATGATCCACCGTAGGGCTTTAGCTATACTGCTGTACAGCAGTACCTGCTCCCTAAAAAGGACGTCGCCACCACACCATGATCTCCGGGATCCTCCACAACGGTATACACGGTTACCTGTCCACCACCGGGGCCCCTCGTCGCCACGTGAACATATACCAGTATGAATTAACTGTCGATCATAACCAACCATACATGATGCCTTCAGCGCGAAAGCTCAAAAAGAAAAAAAATCAAAGTCTCACTGCCCGACTTGCTGGTGATTATTGATTATTATATAGCTCTTCCCGCTAGGTTATGAAGTCACGTGTCTGTAGAGTATGTTTGACCGTCCCCAAAATACCGACTTCCGCAGACCTTCTGCCATGCACGTCAGAAGACAACCCACTTACCAAGCTGCCTTCCCTGCCCCCTCTTCCACCATCGAAGAATTCCGACGATGGCGGTACAGCACCTCTCCCTGCCTCACCAACGGCAGTTGTCTCCTTCTCCCCACCGGACTCCTCCTTGCGCCTTGCTGCTCTTCTCCGCTGGTCTCCAAAACAGTTGGCTCCAAAGCACGCTCCTTCCTGCCAAGCTCCCTGTGAGATTTGCCGTACTGCACCCAACCGCCTGCACTTTCGTTCGTCAGCTATTCGAGGGCATGTCGCCGTTCCAATATTTCTCACCCGTAGATCCCCATGAGGCTAGACCGAACCCGCCTCTCTAGAGTGCTCGTTAGCTCCAAGGGGGATAGGATTTAAATGATTGTATTATTTTCCCAACAGGGTAGAGGCAAGTCGAGGAGTGAGCTCTTACGTAAGGGCCCACAGCCTACCCTCAAGAACGCCAGCCAAATGTTAGGTATCCTTTTAATAGGCCGATAGCCCGAACCGGCACGACACTGGCACATAACTGTCATACTGAGACTTCCAAATCAACAAAGCGCGCATCAGAGCATATATCACCCCTCTGCGCGCGTGTTGAACATTCCCTTGCCTTGCACTTCGTACACGCCTCCTACCCCAGCGGTTCAGCCTGTTTTGCGTGTCGGGTGCTGCAATCGTTGTTATTATTTTTATGAATTTTCCCTTGGAAACGCCGGGGTTGTGTAGGGAATACATCTGCTGCTGCTGACACCTTAAGCCATTTTGTTAAATTGATAGTCTTTGAATTTCATCGTGCGTTTGGTATATATCAAGAGTCCTCACCGGTCGGCTCGGGGGGCGGGCTGAGGGCGGGGCATCTCGCACGGGCCACACCGGGCTGAACCAGGCCGGGGGGCGTGGTGTGAGCAGCTCCCAAGCCGGACCGGGTCGGGCCGAACACCGTGAAGTACTGGTCCTCTTCAGTGCGGCGCGCGTACAGGGTTCCACTATTTAATGAGTCTTGTCTGTTTGTCCGTTTGTTGTGTACTCTGTCTGTTGTATATTAGCCCTCGATAGCGAGAGCTCTACATGGCCAATTTCCACAAACCCGGCGTCTACAGAAGTGTGCGAGCTGGGGCCAACGCGTGGCACTTGTTTCGATTCAAGCTGCCTCGAGTCGGCCGCGGTCATCGTGCTGCTGTGGTGTTGGCGGTGGTGCTGCAGAGTGTTATTCAGTTATCCATGTGGTTCCAACGGAAACGGCTACGGCATATATCAGGCAGCCTTGCCTCATTTTCATCTCTACTAGAACTTCGTAGGAATCGGTTCCCTATACACGATAGCGATAAACTAGCAACTCGATGAAGCACCGGCTGGTGGTGCCCAATCGTTGCCCTGTTTCTGTTTCAAACGATTGCCGTGCTCTCGAAGCGAGCTAAACGGGAGGGGTTTTCGATGTAGACTAGCGAATGAAGTAGGCCAGAGGCCCATGTTGCGTGCAGCACATCACCCGCCGGAGGCATGATGTCTGTACTGAATATATATATATATATATATATATATATACGATTCTACCTAGTTCGGCTGTCGGGGAGATTCCGGCAGTCGTGGTGTCGTCTGATTCCGGCAGTCGTGGTGTCGTCTGATGATGATAGAGTTCCTAGAGGTGAAGGACCGGAAGAGAACCCCAGAAAAAGGAAAGCAAGGAATGGTTACGTGTAAACGAAAATATGAAAGCAAACACAGAAATAACAATGGTCCGAGGTGAGGCAAAATGGACACGCAAGGTGGAATAGAAGGAGAAACGAAATATTATTTGTGGGGACGGGAGAGGAGTGCGTGCTACCTAAATGCACGGCTCTGCATCTGAGCTAAGACAAAGGAAGGAGCTGGACCAAAGTTAAACAATGTATTACTGGTACGAGCTGACTGCTACTATATACTAGATAGATGGGACGGATAAAATAGCCGTATAAAAGTGGCAGACAGCAGGTAGGAAAAAGGAAGTACCTGTTGAGCTATTTCAGTGTCGTCATGTGGAAGTAGCTCAACAGGCACTTCCTTCTAACGAACGTATCGCACCCCGTATGACTTTGAACACTACTGGTATTATGTTTCCTCCAGTATACTACTGTAGCAGTATACTACCGTAGCAGTATACTACTGTAGCAGTATACTGGTGTATCTTGCGATTATGTAAGTGTTGGGTTGGAATGAGGCCTCCAGCCGTTGCTGGGTACTCTCATCCCGGATGATCACTCTCCTTCGAACATCGTGCTAAATTCCCGTGGGTGGGTGACAATCTCGGTGCAAATGGCAGTAATACATGCTAGTTCTGGCGATGGTACTCATGCAGTACAGCAGCTGAGCTGGAAGGGTGGGGATTGTCCGCGGATGTACTCCTCCTCGTTTCACCTAGTAGAATATTTTCCACGATGTTTCTCCAAACAGACTGGGGGGTTGATACTGGCCTTCTGCAACTACTCTATTGTTCGAATATTTTGACCTCTCTTGCAAGCCACGTTTGGTGCCACGTTATGGACACGTAGAATACTGATGTATCCCGCCCTTCTGTAAGTGTTGGTTTGGAATGAAGCCTAATGCCGTTGCGGGTGATATCACCCATACTTCGCAGACTGTTGTTAGGCTATATTCTGGTTGTTCGTATCACCTAGCCCGGATGGTGGCTCATGTATCCATTTTCCCCATTTTCCACTTGGCCCCTACACCCATATTTCCGTGGGTTGGGGTCTCTTTGTGGAAAAGCTGTAAAATTTTCGCGAACTGTTAGATTGTGGGCCACCGGTTGGCATGCGTGTTCCAGCTTTCTTTTCACGGCGGGGATGTGTGGAGTAGGATGAAGTTCTTCTGACCTAACCCGGCGCGTTTCCTACTCACTATTAATAGTGACGCTGTATAGAGTCCGAATCCGGGTGGGTTACACAAACCTGCTGAAGGAAAATATATAGAGCGGAAATCTCCTTGGCATTGGTGTGTCTGGGCGACTCTCGAGAGAGATGTCCTCGTTATTCACGTGTAGTAAGACATTAGGAAACCCTAATTTATCATCCGAACACCACTTTATGGCCGACGCCGGTGTTCGATTCCTTCACAGTCAAAACTAGAGGAACCTCTTCAGAGCATTCTTGTAACGTCGATGCTTTCCCCGGGGCAGTTCCTCCGAACATAGTTCCTCGGCAGGATAAGGCGTGCGTACAAGCGACGTACATAGTCTCGTAACAAGGGGATGCCTCGTCCGATAGGCAGAAGTGAAGGCAATCCAGGATTCCTTGCGCCCTCGACGTTACAAGCTTCGCCAGTCGAACCGTCAAAGTTGGGGCACATTTATGAAGCATGATGGCCGCTCAACGCCGGCTACAGGCAAGTGCTGCCCACCAGGACCTTTGTGGCTCGGACAGCCAGCATCGGCGATAAAGGTTTGGTCTAACGGTGTTCGAATGATAGACCAGGCTTTCACAGTGTCATATTGCAAGCGAATATGGAGGACATCTCTCTCGAGAGTCGCCCGGACCCATCAATGCCAAAGAAAATTCCGCTATATATTTTGTCCCAGTCGGTTTGTGCAACCAACCCGGGCTCTCTACGGCGTCACGGATGAGTAGGAAACGCGCCGGGTTCACAGTAAGTTCGGGCTACTTGACACCACCCCACTGAGGGACGAAAGTTGAAACACGCATGCAAACCGGTGGTCCACAACTTAACCGTTCGCGAAACGCTATACAGCTTTCCCACGAAGAGACCCCAAGGTACGGAAGTATGTGTATAGAGGTCAAGAGGAAAACGGGAACACGAGCTGCATGGGGCACCAGACGGGCTAGATGATACGAATGGTCAGGATATAGCCAAACAACTGTTTGGAAGTACGGGTGATATCACCAGCGACGGCTTGAGGGCTCATTCCAACCCAACACTTACATAATGGCGGGATACATCAGTAGTTTACGTGTCCATAGTCTCAAATCAAACGTGACTTGCGAGAGAGGTAAACATATCGGAACAACAGAGTAGAAGCAGAAGGCCGATTCCAGCCCCCAAGTCTGTTTGGAGAAACGCCGTAGAAAATGTACTACGAGGTGAAACGACGAAGAGTACAAAAGTGGACCATCCCACCTTCCCAGCTAAACTGTACTACTCGAATGCCATCGCCAGGAACAACATGTACGTTTGCAAGTTGCCGCGAGGTTGTTACCCTCCCACGGGCGTCTAGCACGATGTTCACAGGAGGGTGATCATCCGGGATGAGAGTCCGCAGCAACGGCTGGAGGCCTCATTCCAACCCAGCACTTTAAATAACTGCAGGATACATTAGTATATTGCCAGAACACTGGAGGAAAAATAATAGCAATAGCGTTCAGAATCATGCCGGGTACGATATGTTCGTTCGAAGAAAGTACCGGTTGAGTTACTTCCGTCACGACACTGAAGTAGCTCAACAGGTACTTCCTTCCTCCTACCTGCTGCCTGCTACTTTTATACGACGACCATTTTATCCATCCCATCTATCTAGTATAATGTGTTGGAATTGCTGGCAATGGTGTAAACAGCGTATGTGATGGTGGTACACAAGTCGGACCACCCGAGCATTGAGGGCGCGCCCGTTGTTATGCTTGGCGACAACGTGTCTGCAATGACGTGGGGGAACACATTTGGGGGAACACGTGACCCGAGGGCTGTGGTTTTGATGTGATATGTATGGGGGTAGACATGCACGTGGTTGGTGTTGTGAAACGGCGCATATTCCTGGGGTCAAAAATGTGTTGGCTGATTGATGGCATTTCGAGGTGGCCTCGCGAAACGGTTAATTCGCGACTATCTTGACTTTACCTGCGTGTTCGTTGGCAGGAGGCAGGTTTGGGGAAGATTGGTGGGACGATGCGTTCGGGAGTCTTGCAGGCTTACTCTCGACGGTCGGAGTGGCTCCTTCGACTAACGTCACTTGTGAAGCTGCTTGGCGTCTGTGGACGCAGTGGCGTTTGTGGCTGTACACAGGAACGTATACTTGGACATGGAGTTGGGAGAGGAGGTAGTAGCGGAACGATTCGCGAAGTATATGGCTCATCTATGTTTTTCCCGTGGAAGTATATCATCGACGGTCGAAGGGAAATTGGTAGCAGTCCAAAATTTGATCGCCGAGTGGGGATAGAATTGCCGAAGAAGCATTTTATCGTGAAATCTGTAAAAGAAAGGTATTGTCGGAGAGAGCGCAACTAAGGGGGAACCTCAACGGGTCCGGCGTCCAATATCGGGGGCTATCCTCAAGCAGGGATCGTCAAATGTTCCAGAGTGGGGGGAAGGGGGCAAAGTGATGTGGATGTTGCTATCGGTTTCGTATTTTTGTTTGGACCGTGCGTCTGAGACGTTTGCATACAACTACAGAAAGGTCAGAAAATAGTTTGGTTAATCGAGGGGAGATGTTTCTTGTTTTTTTTTGTGTGGTACAACTGTCGATGCCGGGACTGTGGCGGTGCGCGGATCGGGTAGAGCTTTTTGCTGAGAGGGTCAAAAGGAGACCAAAAGAGGTACGGCCAGGTGGATTCACGCAGAAAAACGGTAGTGGGTGCGACTAAGTTCAATTGGGATAGCATGCCACCCTCTGTTTCACATTTGAGAGGTGATATATATAGGTGGATTTGAGGTGATGCTCGAACTATTCTGGTGTATCCGAGCTTGGAACTGAGTTGCCCTTTGGCTACATACGCGGATGAAGATAGATGGAGAGTTTGGACTCGTAGTCGGGCCGCAGTATAACCTCGGGATTTAGACAAGGGCTGACATCGGAGGAGTATGCCCTGCATTCGGGTAGGAACAGGGGAGCAACGAGACTTGCAGCAGAGGGGTGTCGACGTTGGAAATCCAGCGTCAAAAAAGAGATGGAAGAGCGACGCGTTTATGGTGTACGTAGGAGACAAGAGAAGAGGAGGATAAGGTTTCAAGGGTTTTAGCCTCTAGCGTAGTGGCCAGAGGAATTCGACCAAGACAGGGGGCTAAGTGGGGAGGAGGGAGAGTAAGAACAAACTATTAATGTGGGGGTTGAGGGTATTGGATTATGAGCTCTACAGTCCACTATCCCTGTCATCTAGTTGATTTGTAGTCACAACATACCCTGAGTACACTACAGTAAGGATCTTAGTCTAGATGCGGATAAATACGATATGCGGGGGGAAACTTTGTTTCTTACTTCCCGTCGGTGTATTGTAGATTCAAGCCGTAACAGCGTACAACCACTAGTATCAAGCAACGTTGCATAGAACGTTACGGGGACGTTGCATAGAACGGTACAGGGAACATGGACAGACTGTCGTCCAGTACGACAACGCGTAGAGTACATCTGCCCGTAG
>JAYJME010000385.1:0-24265 GCA_036873775.1 Costaria costata | reverse complement strand
AAATTCTTATTTTCCCCCCCAAATTTCAGCCTCAAATTCTTAAGGATCAGATTCTTAACATCTGTCGCGTACTGTACCCCACGGAGTCAACTGCAATACCTATCAAAATAATCGCTAACCGGCGGCGTAAAGCCAACCGAACTAATGGTCTACATCAGTATCGCGGCAGCATTACAGCAGCATTGCATCCGTATATAACTAGTTTCAGGGGTAATATAGAGCAGTAGACTATTGCAACAGTATTGCATCCGAACAGCATACAGTACAGCAGTAGACTATTGGACTACAGCAGCAGCAACATAGTAATACTAGTATAGTAATGTCTATAGCATACCACCGCTAGTTACAGGATAATTAACGTCAACTTTTCAGTAGTAACTACGACTGGGGTTGCGTGTGGGTTTGCACGGGAAGGTTGGCCGAGATCGGATGAATTCATTGAGCGCATTGCTTTGCTTCCTCAGGCGGCTCAGGGTCGAAGAGGAGAAAACCATTACCAATTGCATCAGTAGTACAGCAGCATTTGCAGCAGAGACAACATAAAGTGTATATACGAGTATGATAGCTCTGGAGGTGTGTGCGGGTTTGCAGGAGAGGGCTGGCCGAGGTCAAACGGATCAAATGCACGCAAATAAGCACACACACATTTACCAAAAAACAAGGGAACCAGTCATGCGGCAGTATTCGCAGAATATATTAACGGCAGCATCGGAACTTTCTGTGTAAGGGTTTGCAATAGAGGATTGGCCGAGGGCAAACGAATCGAACACAATGGGATAAACAACAAAAACAGTACAGCAGTAGCTGAGGATCAAAGCAAGAAAAAGCACCAGTTACACAGGACAGTTTTAGGATTAAAGCGAGATAAAATAGTACTACAGCAGTAGTATAGTAGTTCGATAGTGCGCATATAACTGGTACTTCGTCGTACGAGTACTTGTATGGCAGCAGTGTTACAGAGCAGGTCTGTAACGCCAACGATTACGTGGGGTCAACTGGTAAATAACGTAACGCAACGACCCATACTGTACCTCAGGATCAAAGTGCGGGATACAGAGCACTACACACTACGTACCTACATGGCTACAGAAACAAGAAGCCCCATAGCCCTGGAGCACTACCTGGGGGAGCGCTATTACAGAAGCCCCTAAAAAATAGGCCCGCAAATGGGGGGAGGCGGGGCAAATATCCTTCCCAATTTGTCCCGAAGCTTGCAAAAACAGCATCGTCTTTGGTAAATCCTTCAACCAACCACGTTGGTTAGACGGACCAGATCTGGGATTCACGTCGTTATTAGCGCTATACGAACGCCGATGCTGGGCCCGTGGTCCTTACTTATTAGTGGCCTCTGGAATAATTGCACACCGGGTGTAATGACAACATTAAACACACTCTTTGGTACATGCTGTGGCCGTTTAGTGGAAACCCTCGATCTTGAGGTGGGACCAGGGTACCAAGCGGGAGCAGGGTGGGAGTGTATTCAACATTTTATTTGCACTCGTACCCGGTTTGCTGTTAATCCCTTTAAAGCCGGAAACGGTTTTTGGGGACAAACATACTTGGAAATACGTAGTGTGGGATACTTTTTTGGGGGGTAGTAAACGGGTTAAGGTTCGTCCGCTACCCGAGGGTTTGCGCGAGGAAATTGTACCGAGGGCGAGAACGTGTGTCGCGCTGATTTGTTGCGCCTGAATGCAATGAGCATCATACACATTGCACCGCGTAAAAGGATACTGGTATTATACATACAGGAAGGAGGATCGAACACAGCGCAGCGGATTGATTCAACGTCGCGAGAGGTGATTCTAGAAAGACAACACACTACTATTAAATCGTACGTACTGCTGTATCACACCTTCACTCCCTTTCTCTCTGTGTACTGGTATGTCTCTTTCTCTCCCTCTTCAATCCCGAGTACTGTATGCTATTATATCGCCATACGTGCTCTACTGCTGTGTCATCAGAGATCCTCGTACAAGTAGGAGAAACGGCCGGTATGTAACATGTCGACAGCGCTAACGACTACCGGTACGAGTACTCTGTGCTGTGCATCTTTGGCGGATCGCCTACGTCTGCCCCGGTTTGCATGGCGTCCCACTGGGTGATACAGGTATGCCACGAATACCAATAGGCTTGCACCTGCAGAGCACTTGTATCAGGCTAAGCGTGTCAGGCTACGATGCCAGTACGGTGTACCCTGCTGGCAGGACCTGCCCGAGGCCATGAGAGATGCACCCACGAGTTTCAGGACAAAATACAATACTAGAAATTAGTGTGGAATTCGTTGTGGAGCGTGGCAAGAATCCCAGTGTACTTCTGAGTACTGCTGGCAGTACCGGTATGTCGCTGACCAAATTGCTTTGATAGCATGACACTTCTTCTCATACTCGAGAAGAGTGCCACAACACTTTCAGCCAAAACAACAGATACGCCCCCTCGCACACCAACCTGCAGCCATCCCTGGCGAGTCAGTTGCCTCGCTTGCCCGTCCTCCTGCCCAACGCGGTCAGCGTCGGCCATCATCGAAAGATCATGATAATTCGTTGAAGAGCCGAAACATGATGCTGCGTCGACGTGCTTCGACGCCAGCCTCAGCGGCGACGAGGGAACCAAGAATCCCGACGCTCCCGCTGCGAGGGTCAATGCACCGATGGCCGCCAGTGTTGACCTCCCCATGGCTGCCGCGCTCTGTATGTCACGTGTGCAAACGAAGCACTTGAAATCAAACTTTCCCCCACAACAAACTCAGAGTTCGTAAAACCTGCAGAGGCATGTCCATTTCAGTTGGGTGACGGTTTCGTAACCGTTTCATAATTTTGCAGTCTTTTCAAACGACGAAACGACCCCCGTCCGCCAAAGGCCAAATATGCCCGGAGGCAGACAACACGTTCGCCCCTTGACAGAAGGCAAACTTCCCTCAATTTTCCTTGACGGACGCCAAACTACTATCAAATACGGGTAGGTTTTACGCAGAACATAACAGTTTCTTGATTACCGGAAAGCGCGAGAGCGTGAGTAGCAAAAATTCGATGATGATCGACGAGTGAGTATTAGATCAGTATAGTGGGAATGCTGAACCCTACCAGTATGCGTTATAGAAATGAAGGCACATGCCGGAGGGGAGAAAGGAAGACATCTGTGACCACGGCTTGTCCCGAAGGTCGCTGAGCGCTGAGAGTAAAACCTCCGACGAGCTGAGCTGGAAAGTAAAAGTGATGAAAAGAGAAAAGAAGAAAGAAGCAACGAAAAACTTGTTGTACAGTTTCAGATATACAGTGAGTACTACTGTACTACATACAGTACAGTACTGTACGCACGGCATCAACATTAAATAATACGTACGGTGGTGGTGGTCGTAATTATTTCAAAGTTCTTCGTAAGGTTACGGGTGTTTGGTAAGACGGATACTTTATATACTAGGGTACACAATGCGAGATACGGTACCCTGACGCCGTCCCAAGGAGCAGAGCCGGGTGGTGGGTGTCAAGGCCAGGTCACGAACGGAATGTTACATACATCCTGATATCGCGTTCGGTTGAATTGCACTGCTCGTTTGTGTCGCACGAGATTTCAGTGACAACACCGTTCGTGTCGCCACGCACGACCTAGGCTCTAGACAGATCTAGCCGTCGGTATCATAACGCCGACAGGCGAGGGTATCGACGAATCGACACATTTTTTTCTGCCCAAGGATACGTAAGGCATAATAAATACATACTACCAAGGTACCTGGCTTCTGAACATGTATTATTATGCTGTAGAGAGGGGTCATCGCCTCATTCGCGCGGGTATGTTGTTGTTTTCGCGTGCGGTTTTGGGAAAAATTATTATATTTGGCCCCATCGTTGTTGTCGGTTCGACATGAGTTTAGACAAACGACTCGTCGTCAGTTTCGTCCCCCACAGTAAGAAGAGTATATATATTTTTTCGGACGAACCAAGTTTTAGTTTTTATAAAATACCTTGTCCACAAAAATCAGCGGCCAATAAAGCCCACCGCCCATATTCCCATCTTCTCCTGGCATTCTTCACCGATCCCATTATTGTAATTTCCCCTGACCAAAAAATCGACACTGGTGAACGTGACAGACCGCGGCATTTGACCAACACCATACACCAGGCGCTATACTACGGTACTGCTGCTGTCCACAGAAGACCTTCTTCGCCCTCTACCCTGTCCGAGTACCACTACCTTCTAGCCTTCCTTTCGTTCACGGGCGACCTCTCGGCTTGTCCCGCGCTCAAACACAGCAGCAGTGACCACAGCACAGCTATACCTTACAGCTACCTCGGGTCAGGCTGGTTTCGGTGGCTGGAATTGTCCTGTCCCACGGCAAGAACAGAGCACACATCACGACCACCGCAACAACTCCAACAAGATGAACGACACCATGATGGAGGGCGAGGTGAGGCAGCATGGAGTGATCATTTTGGCGTTCTTGGGTTGTGTTGTCGTGCTGGTACCAGGTACCAGGTACCAGGTACCTGGTATGCATTAGCGCTTGGCGTGTTGTAGACGGCAATATTCACCCGTGGGACTACAGAGTACTACGTACACCTACTAACTGTAGGCACCACCATAGTTTTTCGTCGTATATACAGTAGTTCAGGCACAAACACCGCCGTCCGTCGTTCGTGATACACGTATGTGTACCAGGTACGAGTGAATGCTGCACGAGTCGATTTCGCCAAGCACGGGATCACAGATACTGTAGTAGTCACGAATCCCTTTCTCGTGCCTTTCGCCAATGATTCGCGTGTTTTTTTGTTGTACTTTATTACAGTATTAATAGTACCCGCTTATAGTACGGAAACCCAGCGTGCTGGGCCAAAAAGGACGACAATTTCGCCTGCTCCAATTCGCCCGAACGCCACCGCTTGGCTTGAAAGCACCGGTTGGCATTGTCTCAGTGTGGTGGAGTTGTCGTGTTGATATTCCATGGGGCCCACATCCGCATGGGACAGGTCTTGTAGTTTATGTCGTCTCGCGTCGTGCCGCTCGATTCGCCCGCACTGATGCACATTTTACGTATCGTGGTCACCACCACCAGCTTACTTGCCTCGTCAAAACGGTTTGCCGGTATCGCTTGCTTGGAATTCGCCCGAGCGACCCGGCTTGGCGCGAAATTGAAGCACCGGTTGCGGCTTTGTCCCAGAGTCCGCATGATGCAAGTTGCAGTCCATATCGATTCGCTTCCTGCCGCGCGATTCGCCTACACTGTACAGTGTAATGCGTTGTCGCGTCGCGTTTTACGCTATAAAGTTGGGAGAACATATCAAACGCACAGTCTAGTCTCTAGTCTATTGTAATATCTTGTTATTTCTTTTCCCGAAGAAAGTGTCATGGCAATCGTATGATACCGCAATTACAGACGTCGGTTGACGGCACCCTTGTCCTTGACTGGCACCCGTCAACAACCTTGACGGGCAGCCGTCCATGATCTACCCACACTAAACCCTACACGTTACGTGCACTCGTACGAGGCAAGTACTTGTTTCCTTCTTTTCCGAAGGACGTGTCATGGCAAACTTGCCGCAATAACAGACGTTGATTGACGCCACTTTGCCTCTTGACGGACAGCCCTCAAGGACCTTGTCGGGAAGCCGTCAAATACATACCCGAGCAAAACCTGATATCAGTATACAATACCGTAGCATTTGAGTAACGATTTCCTTATTTTCCGGAGGACATGTCATGGCAATCTTACCGCATGTTTAGCCGTCGGTTGACGGCCCTCTTGCCTCTTGACGGACAGCTGCCAAGGACTTTGACGGGCAGCAACCAAAAACCTAATAGCTATCATAGGCCTATATAGGTCTTGACGGGCAGTCCTCAAAAGACCTGCCCACACTACACCTCATACTAAGCGTAAAGAGGCCTTGACGGGCATCCGTCAAATACCTAGCCTCACTAAACCAAATATACTAAGCCTTTGCCTCTTGACGTCAAGAACCTTGACGGGCAGCCGTCAAACACCTACCCATACTAAAACGAGTATACTAAGCCTATAGGGTGCCTTGGTGGGCAGCCGTCAATGGCGTACCGACACTATGCCTAATACCAGTATACATACTTCGTATAATAAGCCTACTTTGTACAGAGGTCTTGACGTGCAGCCGTCAAATACCTACCAACACTAAACCTAATATACTAAGCCTAAAGAGGCCCTTTGGCGGGCCAAGCTTAGCCCGTCAACCGACACCCTTGGTCGCAGTAGTGTTGGATATCGTATCGAGAGTTTCGATATTTTGAAATATAAAAATTTCGAGATGAATGCCTCGTACTGCTATACCTGGTATATTGTATCGAACACGTTTCGCCGTCCATCCCCCTCCCCTGGTATCCCCTTATCTTTGTATCCATACCAGTATCTTTTGCGCTGCTTGATGCTGAACGAAACCTGTCGAACTCGATCATCGTTGGATATCCATTACTCTTGTCGCAGCTACCGACGAACCCGCGAATCAGCACTCGACTACTGTACCGTTGGACATATATATATCCGTCGTACCTAACGACGAATCTGCCAACCAGCACTCGATTATCGTTGGATACCCATTACTCTTGTCACAGCTACCGACGAATCCGCCAATCAGCACTTGAGTACCGTTGGATACCCATCACTCTTGTCGTACCTACCGACGACGCATGCTACGATAGAGGTTGCACTTTTTGGTTTTTTTTGTTTCTGAATAACGGGGTTCCTTAACCCTAAAACGCCCGAATGTCATTCTTGTTTAGCAATAGGATTGTTTTGAATGTCTAGTCCATGGGTTTGCTCATCGGACTGCTCTTCCAGTTTGCTCAGAAACCTTTTTTCGGGCGTGCCATGGAGCTCCTAAAGTGAAGAGCCCCAGAAAAAAAAAAGGTGCACCCCTATCGTAGCATGGGTCATTTGTAAATTTTAGCGCCACGACTCCCCCAATTTTCCCTGTCCTGCTGACTGCACCCTGGCTTTTCTTGCTTCCATGTACCGTAGATGGGCACTGAAGCCACAATCAACGAGCTAATCGAGCTGGAGAACGAGCTGAAGAGCGCAGAGCCGTCCCTGGAGCGAGACGCTAAGGTCAACATTCTCAAGTATCTTCAAGTCCAGACGGTAAATAGGTTCCAAGAAGCGTACGACGAGTTGTACTACGAACTTAACAAGAACGGCGGGCTTGGATGTCTGCGGAATATCGCCCCGACTCGATCGAAGGACTTCTTGCAGCCCAAGGTCTTTCCTCGACAGCTCGACGGTGGAGCCGCTGAACTCACGACGCAGGCAGAAGCCTACCTTGCTGCCGCGGAGCTGGCAAAACTGCGTTTGGACGAAATCGTTCAAGGGGTTGTGGAGAAGTTGGAGGGATGCCACGCTCGATGCGTTGGGGTAAAGTCGCTCGAAAGCACGGTGCGAAAGGCCAGGGATTCGTATGACGGGAACGTCCGCAAGGTGGCAGACATGGCTCGGGTGGCCGTGATCTGCGACACACCCGAACATCTAGAGCAGGTGTATGAAGACATCGTGGAGATAATCCAGGTGAGCGCGACATTAGCATTTGGCACATTGGCGCATTGAATAGGTGAACTACTACGCTGTCTGTGAAACGATCGGGCGTGTCGCAGGGAGCCGTTCCGAAGTGTTTCATCAAGCATAAAATTCTCTGAAGCCTTGGTTCTAACAGAGGTTATATGCAGAGTTCAGTACAGCACAGTTGGGGGTCAACGCTGGAGTGGAGGTAGGTGCCTCTAACTGGGATATAACCGTTACGTTGAGATTATTTTGTGTCCGACCTATGTTTTTGTGTCTGGCGTGTGTCGGGACGCTCTAGTTTTTATTTTTTCGCGCTTCCATTGTATAATATGTAATGCATAAAGGAAACCAATTACGAAGTAGGAGTAATGGCATGGGGAGAAATTGATACGTTCTACGCTTATAAATGTAGTGATTTCTCACCTTAGTACAACGGCACGCGGGTTCCTTGTGGCGCTTTTTGTGTATTGGTGTCCTACTCTCTTGTATTTGAATCGCCTATGACATTTAAAGGGCGTGATAGTGCGGCGTACGCCAGGGATCGACGGCTGGAATTCGGGAACCTCCCCATCCACAATGTATACCAGCCATACCGCAAGCGTCAATTATTTCCAGCAGTTGTCGTTCTGGTAGCGAGCCTTAAGTTTTAATTTCATCTCACCCCCGTCGGGAACTAGTCAATTCGCCTAATGCCTCAACATCAGTTTAAGCTGTAACTTCTGCTGTGCGGCTTGTTTGCGTGTTGCACATTGGACCCTGTCGTTTTTTGCAGCCGGAAAATGTGCTAAGGGTGAGGAACGGCTTTACGTCCGACTGGATGCCAAGTGGCTATCGGGACGTGAAAGTGAGTCCCGTCGTAAACGAGCATCTGTGTGAGATACAGCTGCACCTTTGCGACTTCTACTCCTTTAAAGCCGGCCAACACGAGGTTTATCAGTGGGCGCGAGAGCTCAACGTTACCACGGAGTTGAGCCCTTCGTACCTGTTGAAGAACCTGTCGAGCGAGGTGATGGCGGAGATGATCTGCCTGGCTCGGCAAAACTGGCGTGGCACAGAGGATATACTGCCGAACTTGCACAAGGCTGCTGGAAACTTCCGCCAGGCCGAGGAGGGCTTTACCAAGGTCATGTGCTCGGCGGCGTTTTTTGTTTTTGTCTCCCCTTGCGCTTGCCCCGTAGTCTCACCCCTGCCATCGACGTCCCCCGCGTTCTGCCTGTTGCTGTCGGAACCTCGCGTTTTTGGAACGCCATACCATACGCATGAAAAACCTTTAGTTAGAACACTGCATGTAAGTCGTGTTCGTCACATGAAGTTTCCTGCATTCCTGTCTGCTCCGTTAGATGCTCTCTATCGCCGAGGCCAGCGTGCTGCGTGCCGAAGAACGCAGCGAGGAACGGAGGCTGGCATTGCTCTTCGAAGCTCGCATGATCTCCGAGCTCAGTTTGTTGTGGAGGCTTAAGGTACGGCTCAACAAGCAGCCATACTACAAAACCCCAGCCAGCTTGTTTAAGGAAGACAGCCGGCGACTCCTGCTTAAGTAGTACAGCGTGGGTGGTGGGTGCCAAAGGTTATTGCTCTTTTGTTTTTTGATTGTTGTTTTTGATCCTCCCATTTATCATCTTCACTCGTCTTTCTCCTTCTCCCTCCCTAGCCGTGAGTCAGATCCGGGGTCACTAAGCAGGCTCCTCTCACTCCTCGCCACTACGGTACGTGGTTTGAATTTTTATCGCGATAAGAGTTCAGCACTCTCTTCCCTCGTCGACTCGCGTCGATTTTCTGCTTTCCCACACTATTAAGCGCTCTCGGCAATCTATCGCTCGGTGTAATTGCATACCATTGATCTATACATTTCCAGTTTAGGTGATTTGGGGTGTACAGTATTTTTAGTTGTGCACTGGCCTCTTATCTACCGGAAACTAATATATTCTTCGATTCCGAGCACATTCTTGTCGAACCTCTACGTCCGGTGAAATTGGTCACCAAGCGAGCCGCACGCGTTCTTCCCCCCTCCTATGATACCAAACTAATAACGCCGATATGGTGACCCATCATCCTACCACCTGCTGCGGCCGCGTGTTTGCTCGCCGGGCGCGCTGAGCATGAGGGTTCCGATGGCCCACCGGAGTACGTTTATGTTGGAAGTCATTGCGTGTCCCAAAATCTCACAGCACACCGAAAGGAGCGCGCCATTCCCCCCAGGACAGATTGTAGCGATTCACGCCAACAGGATTAAATAAAGGCTTGATTGCTTTGATGTTTAACCGATTTGTTTCTTTTGGCCGATAATTGCGTTGATAGAATCGCTGTCACAGGGGTACATGGTTGATAGGACCTACGATAGTCACAAAAAAAGCCGATATATTAACATGCTTTTTGCTTGGCATATTTGGTCCTCGTTGCTATGTAACCGAGGAATAGTGTCTTGCGCATATGAAGGGAGTCTTGCTGGCGGACGTGCGGGGAAAACATATTGCGTGCTGTGTTGCCTTGCACGGTGAGGGCGCTCGTTTTTGTCGATGCGCCAACATTTAGAGTACTGATATAATACTATTAATAGAGAGACAACTCTGCTGGTGGTTTCATGGAGGGGTGTGCCACGCTTTTGAAATGACGATTCATCAGCAGATGAACACAATGGACTCAAAGTGCTAGTCTTGAAAGGAGCCCTCTCCGCCCCGGCTGATGATGCCGTGCTCAACACAAAGACGAGGTTGTTGACACAGACCACGGCTGCGTTGGGTATCCTCGGGCTACACAAATCAAGCCACCCGCGCTTTGGAGAGTCTTTCGACCACTCATTTCCCTAGACCCGCTGCTTGTTGCACAGGGCGAGTTTGCCAAGGGTGAAGAACTCAGCAAGCAGTCAGTGGCAACATTGGAAGAGGTGATGGGTCCAGAGCACACGTGTGTGGCAACGGTGCTCAGCAACCTGGCGGGGTTGATGACGGACCAGGTGAGATATTACGTCTTTTTTCTCAGCAGTGTAAGTCAACACGTGTGTCGCGGCCCCTGTTCGGGGCCGCTTTTAATACATGTTTGGGTTTGGCGCCATGAGCATACATTCAACACTTGTACTACGCAGTCTTTCAAGAAGAGTGGCGACGGCCGGCACAAAGTAGTGGTACCTTGTTGGTGTTGGTTTATTTCGGTTTAATATATATTGCGGGGGGAGTATTACAACCCAATAGAGAATGGGCGGACTCGAGATGGTATCAAAAGGAATTTTTGCCGAATTCAAATATAGGGGCTGGTGAGGGGCTCCAGTCGCGATCGAGAGGCCTAGGTTGCGATGGAGTGAACTACCGGCGCATCCCACCTCCACGACACGAGTCCGTTTTCCTTGTGGACGCGTGCTACGATAGAGGTTGGACTTTTTGGCTTTTTTTGTTTCTGAATAACGGGGCTCCTTAACCCAAAATCGTCCCGAATGTCAGTCTTGTTTATCGATATGATTTTTTCAAGGCCTAGTCCATGGGTTTTGCTCATCGGTCTGCCCTTCCAGTTTACTCGAAGACATGTTTCGGGTGTGATATGGAGCTCCTAAGGTAAGGAGCGTCAGAAAAAAAGGGGTGCACCTCTATCGCAGCATGGGTCTGGTGGTGCCAGAGGTGCCCCGCAACGTGGGGCACAGAATATCGGCACTGCATATTAACGAATGAAATCGCGATCTCCAGTCTCGTGATCCGCCCAAGTCGGTGGGTACCCCACAACAGGAATGGTGGCGACCGGAACACCCCCAGCAAGACTTCCTATCGTCGACCGTGGGCATTCATCTTCGTTGACCATGAATAGGCCATAGTGTTAACTCACACAAAAGAGTACCGTATGTTGTGTCGAGAAATCTCAAGCTTTTTGGGCAAATGGGACGCGAAGCTGCAGCTTTCTGGTTGCCTAGTGTACGTAATCAACAGTCGTCCGCCATGGGCTACCGGCCTATCGGAGTCTGACCGGTAAATAAGTGATGGCCAAGGCGCCGACCGCGTAAGAAATCGTCCGCAGTCGGCCGAGATTGCCGGTTTTGGGGTCGATTAGATTGATTGGCTGACTGACTGTCACGAGGCTTGAAACGATCACAACGATGGGACCAATTCTGCGTTGTTTAGGGCTGTAGTGAACCCGCCACGGGCACACAGCCACCGCACACACAGGAAAAGAGAGCAGCTATTTATAACATCTGCAGAGGGTGCCTATCCGGAATAGTGATTATTGTTGGCGATCGTTTTTTTTTTTGTTGGTTTTTACAGTTGAGCATGTGGGATATATATAGCACTTTGGCGAGCATGGTACACTAGTGACGCGCTTTTCAAGGCGAATTTACCTACTGGACAGCTCACAGCCAGACTGATTATGACGCGGTCGTTACGATGCAGCATACCAAACAAATGGCCCGAACACGACTCTGGGTACGTACTGCTGCATCCTACGGCAGTTTTCTGTGACAAACGTGCTATTCTGTCTGGCGCGGAAGCGGCCTGGCGCTCGACACCCACTTCGCACAGACGCTGGGCAAAGTGTTTGTCTTGTCATTGACATTTGACATTGACATCAATTTACTTTCTTTTGCGCAGGGCAAGTTCGCTGAGGCCGAGGGAATGTTTGAGAGGTCGGTGGCCATATATACGAACGCCGTGGGCTCCAACCACCCTGTCGTCGCGATAACGCTAGGAAACTGGGCGGAGTTGTTGAAGAAGCAGGTAAGAACTTCATCGTTTCGCACTACTGGTGTACTATTAATAATACGTTTATATCATGAGCCCAATTCGAAAAACAAATTGGACAAACATACGTAGGCTACTCGAATTGGTCAGCATGTTCTTCTCTCAGAGGTGATCCCGAGTTGCGAACAGCGGAATTAAAAAACGCATTATTTTGAAAACGTATGACACATGCTGGTCGGCGTGTAGGCTGCGGGTTTGTTTCTCGCTGACGGCATAGATAAATGCCTGTCAAACGACTAAAGCGCTGCGTCATTTCAGATGCAATGTGTAGTGAGTGCAAAGCCCAACAGACCCCCCCCCCCCTGCGTGGCCTCCGTAACTATCGATAGTGTGCTCAATCAAACCAGAGACGGTTTGAACCACGATGGGTGTTGTACATCAACCAATTGCTAATTCAAGCCGTGACCCCAAGTGCTCTTCCACATATTGTGTATCGTGCCGACAACCTGCTCTACAGGGAAGGCTCGACGAGGCGGAGTCACGCAACAAGGAGGCGTCGACCATCCTAGAGAATGTGCTGGGCGCAGAGAACCCCGACGTGTCATCATCGCTCGTCGTCTGGGCGGATACATTGAAGCGTCAAGTGAGAATATCTCTTAGAACGTTTATGGCAACGCTTATATATGTGTTTGTACGCTGCTCATGAAGCCACAAATTTCAAGAACAGTATTCCACAGTTTCGAAAAACAGCACGTCCAATGGCGCGAGTCATGTCTTAACAAACTTATTATGCCTGTCCTCGAGAAACTTACGATATTTTGTCGTTTTTTCCCCCAAACTATACAAGGTTCTCCTTAGGGGTATTATTCACCTGAATTCCCGGGGGTTTCACAACTTGAAAGGGGGGAACTCAGAAGGCGTTCCTATACTTTGTGAATAACAGTACATGTATGAGCGTTCTTATATGCTCCGTGTAGATACGTGTTTGCCTACAGTTATAAGTTGCACCAAACACATGGCTGTCCGTCCGCGAGTAAATATAAGTTCTGTTTTTGCTTGTGGTCCACAACTAACTAGAAACTTTGCTCGTGATCAAATGTATTTGCCAGTCATCAAATGCATGATACATCAGGAAAAAAGTGTGTTCGTGATATAATTTTTCTGCGACCGTGATCAAACGTAAAATGTGACATACTAGGAGTATCCAACCCGGCTAGTACTGTTATTACGCTTGCCATCTGACAATGTGCTGCTTTTTGTATGGAAACAAATAGTCTCAACAAACTTTAAGGTGGAAGAAAAATGCCGAACGATTGCAGGATTTGGATATGTGCGTCGAGTCTCTAAGTGGCCGGAAACGGATCTTTCGAAAAAATGAAGTCCGCGAGACTTTGAGAAGCCACAGCACGCGCAACGAAGCCCGGCGGAGGACCGCACTTGCACCGTAGTTTGAACGTGCCCCCCATGGGTGCCCCGAAGCAGGAGGCACGACACAAGACCCGCCACCGGAAGAGCGAAAAAGACCAACGAGCTCAAACAGCCAATGCTTTACAGAGTAATACAAAGTATAACAAACATCAACTAGCGCGGGACATGCAGCGCAGCGTGCTCGACGCATTGACTACTCGTACAAAGCACAACTGCGTTGGATACCGACCGTCCCGCGAACCCCCCCCGCCCCCCCGAAGCCACAAACATCCACCAACGAACTGCCTGATGCACAGGGCAAGTTTGCCGAAGCGGAGACGCTGTATGGGCGGTCGTTGGCCATACGAGAGAAGGTGCTTGGGACAGAGCACCCTGACGTGGCCATATCACTCAGCAACACCGCGGCATTGATGATAACCCAGGTGAGCATGGCGTTGTCGAAAATGATACTTCGTATGTCTTGAAACTCTTTCGACGGTCTTTTGGATGGGCCCATTCGAAGATAGTTATACGATACCCGTAGAGAGAGTTTCCCACGAATATGTTTCCGAATTTCAGAATGCTGCGAAATCAGAGGCAATGCTCATACCGTAACGAATGTATGGTGGTTGTCTGCGAGACAAAAAAACTCCTCTATAACGCCTAATGTTGAGCACACACGACGTCAACAGCAAATATGCGGCGTGATTCCCAAATGTTGCAATTGGTTACAGCCTCGCTCGCAGGCTCCCGGTGCAAGCGGTAGCGTGCTCGACCCATGCCACGACTAAGTTGGATATCCGGCTTTGTTTTTTTAGAAAGCCGCTCCGCCGACACGTGCCCTTTCCCCCTATTTACACAAACCCCCTTCCGGTCGCCCAGGGAAGGCTCGCCATGGCTGATCCTTTGTTCAAGCGGTCGTTGGACATACAAGAAAAGGTGCTGGGTCCGGAGCACATTGCCTTGGCCTGTACGCTCAACAACTGGGCGGAGTTGCGCATACTGCAGGTAATCACAGTTTTGTTTTTTTGTTTTTTGACAAAATGTTTCAAATGATACATTTGCCAGTGCGTGGTTCGTGGCACTTTCCGGACAGACGACACATTTTCCGCGTATCACAGGTCCTTTTTCACAAGAACAGATTTCAAATTTCTCTTCTGCTTCGAAGAACCGGGGCGCATGCTACCTACGGGGGGGGGGGTGTTGTCCCATATGCTTTGTAAGGGTCGTCATTTGAGGATCTCTCTGCCTCAAAATATTACCTGACTTTGGAAACAAAATATCGTCCCGCCCCGATCAGCAGTCCCATGAGCTACTGAAGGTACACGACAAAACCTACAGAAAAATGTTAACGAGATCAAGTCCTAATGGTTCCTCTGTTAAGAAGCCCCGTAACGACCCATGCTACGATAGAGGTGACACCCTTTTTTTTCGGAGAAGGTCCTTCACTTTAGGAGCTCCATATCACGCCCGAAAAATGTTTTTGAGTAAACTGGAAGGGCAGCCCGACGAGCAAACCCATGGACTAGGCAAAAACAAAAAACTTGTTGCTTACACAAGAATGAAATTCGGACGATTTTGGGTTAAGGAGCCCCGTTATTCAGGAACGAAAAAGCCAAACTGATGCAACCTCTATCGCAGCAAGCGTGGTAAGCCAGAAAACTAAATCGCCAAAACATGGAACAAAACCCCTACGTAGCAGGCCTCGAATACCGACGGCGATGGAAAGACTTCACGTTTTGAGCAAATGTCAACTGGATGTTGTTTTTTGAACGCCCGCTCTATTGCTAGGCGCCAAAGGTTGCGATGCGGCCCTACCGTCGGCTAGAATACCCGCGTGGTCGCGCGTAACAGCAGTATCCCGTAAAATACGACAGCGAATACCACGCCCTCAGGGCTTTTCTGTGCTATAGTGGCGGAGGGCTCGACCCAGAGGCGATTCACACATACCACGACCGTGTTGCGTACCCACCGGGTTGTGAATCAAACCTCGCCTCTGGGGGGTTCCTAGTTCACTCTTTTAGAACAACTCGCTGCTTGCTGCACAGGCAAAGTTTGACGAGGCTGAAGAACTCCATACCCGGGCGTTGGCCATCAGAGAGAAGGTGCTGGGCCCGGAGCATCTTGACGTGGCGACATCGCTCAGCAACTGTGCGGGATTGTTGCGGCACCAGGTGATTGCTACGTTTTCAGGCAATATAGCTCCAAACAAGTGTAAGTGCCTCGTCCGTCGCCAAATCATCGGCTACCCGCGATACCAACAATATTCGATGTTTTTTCCAGAGTTTCGGAAACAGCTTATTCGTTTTGCAGAATGTTTGTTTTCGCAAACGAGTACTGTTTGTCTATGCGAAAAGCGTGATGTTGGTGTCGGCGAAAAGTGAGATACAGGCCCTTCAACGGTAGAATACCCGTGTATATTGCCTACCCGGTATAGCGCTACAGTACAAGTAATAACCCACACGCGTGTCGACATCGTGGCCACACACGTTATAGACACGCCGGCTCCTGATTCGTGCCGTGCTTGAGGGGGGTCTTAAACCCTTTATGTACATCGATCTGCTACCGGTTGCATGACAGGGAAGGCTCGCCGAAGCTGAGCACGTGCTGGAGCGGTCCATGGCCATAACAGAGAAGGTTTTGGGCCCAGAACATCCTGACGTGGCAACATCGCTCAACAACTCAGCGGGGTTGTTGATGAAGCAGGTATTACGGAGGACCACAGTAAATAGGACCAAATATTGTAGGCAAAAATCGGGAAATATATAGGTTTTGGTGTGACCAGTAGGTTCTATTGTGTCTACAGTAGGTTCTATTTACTATGGACCAAATATTGTTAGCAAAATTTTGGAAATGTGTAGGTTTTGGTGTCTACAGTAGGTTCTATTGTGTCTACAGTAGGTCCTATTAACTATGGCCGCCCATAATAGTAACTCTTGTTTTCACGCATAATTGCTTCGAACAATACCAAGTGTCCTATTCATGTCCAAGTCGCTGGTTACCCGCGAACAACTATTTTCTTCCGAAACTGTTTCCGGACTTCCGGAAAGCAGAAAAACGCATTGGCAATACTTTGCTTATTCGAACACATACTGGTCGCCTGTGAGAAACGCGTGATGTTGGCGCCACCGGCAGCCACGATAGAAGCCGCCAACGGTACGAAATCCAGGTGGTTGTGCATACCAGTGATAGTGCTACAGTACTTGAGCCGCGGTTGGTGCCTCCGCCTCAAGCGCATACGTTCTAGACACAATGGCGATTCCCGCACGCCCCGGCCATTCTGATTTCCACCATCTCATCACGACTGAAGCCGCCCCCGGAACAATCAGCCCCGCTCAGTCTCACAAACGTTCGCCGACGGACAGGGCAAGTACGCTGAAGCTGACCCACTCTTTACGCGGTCATTGGCGATACAAGAGACGGTGCTGGGCCTAGAGCACCCTGACGTCGCAACATCGCTGGGCAACCGGGCGGGGTTATTGAAGAGACAAGTGAGAAAGTTTTTGCAGCATATAATTGTTGAAGCGGTTGTCGTGACCATCTTGTAACTTTTTGTGCAGATTGTGCATACAGATGAGTGTTTCGCGGAACAAACACTCTCCGGTATTTGGAGAAAGAACACGTCCAACGACGATACAAATGTACAGCAGTGGTTGCCTTCAAGAAACCCGCGATTTTGTGTAACCACTGACGGCTAAGATACAGTCCTCCATGCGGAAAAACTGGAGATTCTTTATTTCAGTAAGTATTGTGTATACAACGGTAAACATTGTTATCGCGAGGCGTCCGGCGCGGGCGACCGCTTGCCCGAAGATTAGGCAACATAAGACCGTCGCGTTTGATATTCACCGCGTCATGACTCAAGCCGCGCAAAAGGCAATTCGATCGACGATATATTTCCACGAACCCATTTTATGTGGCACAGGGCAATTTCGACGAGGCTGTGCCACTGATGAAGCGGGCGCTGGCCATACAAGAGAAAGTGCTGGGTCAGGAGCACCCTGAAGTGGCAACATCGCTCAACAACTGGGCCCAGCTGTTGCTGAGCCAGGTAAGAACTACATATTTCAGAAATGCTGCTCGAAACAACAGTATGTTCCCGGTTCATCGCGACGTTGTTGGTTGCCCGCGAATACCTATGTGATACTTAACATATTTCGAGAGTTTGGAAAAGGAGCAAATGCACGTTTGCCAATAAATTCGTTCAAGCGGACGAATACGAATTGTCTACGATGTATGCGCCATGTTGGAGCCGGCGGCAGTCACGATAGAAGCAGTCAACGATAGGAAATGCGTGAAGCTTTGGATACCCAGGAACAGTGCTACAATAAATATGCCGCAGTTGTCGCCTGTGGCACAAGCCCAAGCGTTCTCGATAGAAGTGGTGATTCGCACATACCCCGGGCATGTTTGTTTCCCGCTAGATCATGCATGACTTAAGCCGCACCCGGATCAATCAGCGTTCACTCTAATCTCACGAACGTTCGCTGATGAACAGGGCCAGTACGCTGAGGCTGGCCGACTCTTTACGCGGTCATTGGACATACGAGAGAAGGTGCTGGGTCCAGAGCACCCCGAGGTCGCAGCATCGCTCAACAACCGGGCGGAGTTGTTAACTTGTCAGGTGAGAAATGCAGCATAATTTCGAACCCTTGGCGGCGGGCTGTTTGGAATTTTTGCAGGTTGCCCACGCAGGCGTATTTTCCCTCTAAACACGCTCGAAGAGTTTACGAGAGCACATGTACCAGTTGGCAATACTGGTGTGTAAGCGAATGTATAAGGATTGCGTTCGAGACAAGCGCGATGTTGCAGCCGCCGCCGATGGCTAAGATTCAAGCGGCCATCCGAAAACCTGCTACGTGATTGGTGTGCCAGGTATATTGGAACAAAAAATAGTTATCCTCTTGGGGGCTTTCGGCTCGGGCATTGCTTTGCTCAGAGGATAGTCGACGGAGTTAAATATTCGCCACTTCATGATTCAGATTCAGATCCACCGCGAGAAAACAATGTTCGACTACATATTCACCCACATATTCTTCCTGTTTCACAGGGCAAGCTCGCTGAGGCGGGGAAACTCTACAAACGGGCGTTAGCCATGCGAGAGAAGGTGTTTGGTCCAGATCACCCCGACGTCGCAGCGTCACTGCAGAGCTGCGCGACGGCGTTGTTGGCTCAGGTAACAAGTTCATTTATCAGCAGTGTCCCCTCAACAATTGGACGAGTCCTCTTCTGTTCGTTTCCGTGACGGTAAATTTTGCAGACACCCGGAAAGCACATTCGAGCAATTTGAGCCACGCCACGCTGACGGGGTGGAATCTTTTCTGACTGACTGGGGAGGGGGGCGCCTCGGCTGAGGAACTACCGACATGCCTTTCTTTGCATTTCCTATTTTGGTCATCGAATACGTATTACGGGGGACCATAGTAAATAGGACCAAATATTGTTAGTAAAAAATTGGAAATATATAGGTTTTGGTGAGTAGGTTCTATTGTTTCTACAGTAGGTCCTATCAACTATGGCCAAACTTTTGTTAGCAAAAATTGGGAAACATACAGGTTTTGGTGTCTACGGTAGGTCCTATTGTGTCTACGGTAGGTCCTATTAAGGATGGTCCCCCGTTATAGTCCATGGGATGCTGGTCGGGTTTTGCTTCTAACTTGTGTCCAGATCGGTGTTTAGGTTGGAGAGGCATAGAGCTCCGCATGCGAGGAACCTGATAAAACAATTTTCTCTATTCAGGTTTTCAGGGAGTATTTTGTTCACTGGCAATGCGCGTGTTGAAGCGAAATGTGCCATCGTCCAATCTGCGAAAAGCCAGCGAAATCTGTAGACACCAACGGCCCAGAAAACGACCGCCAACGAACAATAACGATGGTTGATTTCGCGAAACGATAGGAGCCCAAACAACATCGCACTTGCCAAAGAAGAGATTTCCACGTACCCCGACCGCACTAGGTGTGACCCCCCCATGATTCCAACCGCGATACCGCGAAGTTACAGGCCGTGAGCTTACGCAAGTGAACCGTCTGTTGCACAGGGAAAGTTTGCCGAGGCTAGACCACTCTTCGAGCGGTCGCTGGACATAAACATGAAGGTGCTTGGTCCAGAGCATCCCGATGTGGCCGCGTCGCTGAACAACCATGCGATGTCTCTGCATGGCCAGGTAAAGCACTAGAGTTCCAAGAACATGTGTATGCCATTTTCGTGATATTTCGGGCGAACCAGTTTACCGATGAGTTCCTATTTCGTACCTGGTACGAAACAAACGGAATGTTTTCAGAAAACAGAAAACTCATTGACCGTTTCATTGTTGAAACGAATTAATATTGCGTGTCTACGACAAAAACGTCATTTTGTAGCCAGCGACAGCAAAATTACAGACCGCCAACTCCAAAACAATCCGTGCGATTTTTGCATGCCATATATAGTGCTACCAGTAACAAGATGGTAGAAGAGTCTTCCGACGCCAACGACGGAGCCGGTTATCCTCCGCCTTATTATTCAAGCCTAACTAAGAAAATGTGCTCGACCGCTTATTTACATCAACGCATTTCATGTGGAACAGGGCAAGTTCGATGAGGCTGAGCCACTGCTGGAGCTGTCGTTGGCCATAGACGCGAAGGTTCTGGGCCCAGAGCACCCTGACTTGGCGACATCGCTCAACAACTGGGGGCAGCTATTGCTGGGCCGAGTAAGAACTACACACTTCACCGATATTGCAAGAAACAATAGTATGTCCCCGATTCATCGCCAAAATGTTGTTTGCCTGCTACTACCTATGTTATTAAAACTCGAAAGTTCAACTAGTTTCGCAACGGAGCAAATACCAGTGGGCGATAATGTTGCTTAAGCGACCACGTACCGGTTGTCTACGAGAAATGCGCAATGTTGGATGTTCGAGCCGGCCGTAGCCACGATACAAGCTGTCAACGAAAATAAATGCGTGTAGTTTTGCACATCAGGGATAGCGCTCCAAAAACGTATGCCGCTCTTGGGGCCCCCGGCGCAAGCTCATAAGTTCTCGACCAAAGTGGCATTCCGCACACACCCCGACCATGTTTGTTTTCCACCAGCTCATCATGGCTTAAGTCGGCCCCGGAACAATCAGCGTCATTGACATATCACGAACGTTCGCTCGTGAACAGGGCAAGTACGCTGAGGCTGACCGATTCTACACGCGGTCATTGGCCATCCGAATGAAGGTTCTGGGTCCAGACCACCCTCAGGTCGCGACATCGCTCAGCAACCGGGCGGAGTTGTTGAAGAGCCAGGTGAGAATGTTTCGTTCGGTATATTTCTCGAAACGGTTGGGGTTGCATTTGGTCATTTTTTGGAGGTTTATTAATGTAGACGCATGTTTCACGATGACATGCTTCAATAACCTGAGAAATTATCGAATGACCCGTACTAGTGTTTACAGTGATGCATAATGGTTACCTTCTTGACAGCCGCTATGTCGGCTGCCACCGACGGACGCGCGTTTCGATAGGGGTGCATCCATAGCTCCTGAGGCCCCCGTAGATGAGGAGCTCTCAACCGTATCCCAAACAATCCACCTTGCAAAAAAACGTGTACGCGCAACCGGAAGAACGGTACCATGGGCAAGGTACTATAACGTAAATGGGATTCCAAGGGTATTGGAAATTGCTTCAGTTGAGGAGACCCGCGAGACCGAAAAGTTCGGGCCTAAGAGGACGCGTGCTACGATAGAGGTTGCACTTTTTTTTGCTTTTTTATGTTTCTGAAAAACGGGGCTTCTTAACCCAAAACCGTTCGAAGGTCGTTCTTGTTTAGCAATAATAGTTTTTTGAAATGCCTAGTCTATGGGTTTGCTAATCGGGCTGCCCTCGCAGTTTACTCAACAACTGTTATCGGGTGTGATACACTGGAGCTTCTTAAACTTAAGAGCCTCAGAAAAAAAGGGTGCACCTCTATCGTAGCAGGGGACAGAGTACCCCGTCCACCGCAGCATTACTCCTCAGTACTCTGAGGCGTGCTACGATAGAGGTGCACCGGTTTTTTCTGAGGCTCCTCACTTTAGGAGCCCCGTACTTCACCCAAAAACTGACTCTGAGTAAAGCAAACATGCCACCCGATTAACAAAGCCATGTCTTAGGTATGCAAAAAATAATAGTGCAAAACAAGAATGACACCCCGACGATATTGGATTGAGGAGCCCCGTTATTAAGAACCAAAAATGCTTAAAAGTGCAACCCCTATCGTAGCACGGGTCCTCTGCTGGTCACAGCGGTAGATAACGTAGCTGGAGTTCCAAGAATGTTGGGGAATTTCCTTAGTTGAGGAGACCAAGAAGACAGAAAACGTCGGGCCCGAGAGTACCCCATCTGTCGCAGCATTACTCCGCAGTGCTCTACTGATGACAGTAGTACCCTACTGGCACCTGGCAGTGTACAACAGTGCGTGTAATTGTCGCTAGGCGTTCGGCGCAGGCGACAGCTTGCTCGCAGCAACGGCCACGTGAGATCATTGTGCTCATGAATCAAGCCGTCCCCGACGAAATCTTCTCCGCCACACACTTACATCAACCCATTTCTTTTTACACAAGGGCAACTTCGCTGAGGCTGAGCCGTATTATAGGCGGTCGTTAGCCATGCGAGAGAAGGTGCTTGGTCCAGAGCACTCCGACGTGGCAAGTTCGCTCAACAACTGGGCGGGGTCGTTGCTGAGCCAGGTAAGAACTGCATGTTTCAGCTATTCGCGGTAGACATTTGGAAGCCCCCTGTTCGTTGCAGGTAAAAGTGGCCCATTTAAGCCATACCATGGTAAAAAGGGCGCTAATTTCTGGGCGAAAAATGTTCTCACCGACGGGGCTCTTAACCTATTAATGCTCAGCTGAGGAACTACCCAATATATTTGCATTCCCTCTTGTGTTTTACGTTTGAAATCGAATACGTAGCCCATGGGATCGTTCATCTGGTTGTGCATTCAGTTTTCTCCACGGTGGGTGTCCATGGGTGGGAAATTTAGAACCCCCTATGTAAGGAACTTCAGAGGAAACTAGCGTGGTCCTTAGTTTTAGAGAGGATTAAGTTCAGTGGCAGTCTTCTTGTTCAAGCGGATGAATCATGGTCGTCTACGAACAGCCCCACGATCGTGTAACCGCCTACTGCCAAGATGTTGCCCTTTAATGACAATACACATGTTATATTTCGCAAACCGGTACGAGTGCAACAAGAAGCGGGGTCTCCCGTGGGCAGTCCGGCGCA
Source organism: Costaria costata (assembly GCA_036873775.1). NCBI lineage: Eukaryota > Phaeophyceae > Laminariales > Agaraceae > Costaria > Costaria costata. The sequence continues at coordinate 1,460 of JAYJME010000385.1, read as the reverse complement.
AACGACAGCGTGCCCGGGAAAGAGGAGATCTGCACTGCACGTACTCCGATCGCATTAGGTATCGGCCGGCTCATGGTTCCAACCACGACACCGCCAAGATACAGACCACGATTCAACGCCAGACCACTGCTTATTTTGTTGCACAGGGAAACTTTGCCGAGGCCGCTCCGCTCTTCGAGCAGTGTTTCGACATAAAACAGAAGGTTCTTGGCCCGGAGCACCCCGACGTGGCAACATCGCTCAACAACCTCGCGATGTCGTTGCATGGCCAGGTAAGCACTATTAATAGAGTTGCCAGGAACAACGTTTGAAATGCTTTTATATTCTCTGCACGTGGTGTTTTGGGCGCGATCGTAGATTTCCCGCGAATACCAACTTTTTACTACTCTGGCCGGGAATATACCGACACTTTTGATACACACTTTAGATTCCAAACAGGTATGCTGTTTCCGACATGGAATGGCACCTGTACCAAACAAGTTGTTCAATGCGTCAGAGGACAGCAAAATCATTGACCGGTGACCCATGCTTCGATAGAGGTGCACCCTCTTTTTCTGAAGCTCTTCACGTTAAGAGCTCCATATCACACCACACCACACTGTTTTTGAGTAAAAAGGAAGGGCAGCCCGATGAACAAACCCATGGACTAGGCAACAAAAAAAGACATATTGCTAAACAAAGGATGACATTCGGACGATTTTGGGTTAAGGAGCCCCGTTATTCAGAAACCAAAAAGCCAAAAAAAGTGCAACCTCTATCGTAGCACGCGTCCGACCGGTTCAGCATTGAAGCTAGTGTGTATTGGTTGTCTACGAGAAACGCGCGGTTTTGGGGACGGCGACGGCCAAAATGCGGGCCGGCGACTACGTGAAGCCCGTGCGAGTTTGTCTGCCAGGCATAGTGCTACCCGAATCAGGACGGTCGAGGGTCCTCCGTGGCAAACGATACAATGCCCGACACAAGGGGCAATATTGCCGATGCCCCTATCGCGTAGGGTATCCTCCGCATCGTGACTAAGGCCGCACCGAGAAAATGTGCTTGACCACTTTCTGTCGTCGTCAACCGATTTCATGGGGCGCAGGACAAGTTCGACGAGGCTGAGGAAGTGCAAAAGCGGGCGCTGGCCATACAAGAGAAGGTTTTGGGTCCACACCACCCTGACGTGGCGACCTCGCTCAACAACTTGGCCCAGTTGTTGCTGAGCCAGGTAAGAACTAACGTTTCAGAAACACTGCTCGAAAATGGTATACGCCCGGTTCATGGACAAGTTATTGGTTACTCGCGAATACCTTCGTATTTTTAGTAGTACCTAAGCATTTTGCGAGAGTTTCGGAAAGGTGCCAAGACCGTTGCCTGGCAACAAATTTCTTTAAACGAACGAATACTATTACGGGGGACCATAGTTAATAGGACCTACTGTAGACACAATAGGACCTACTGTAGACACTAAAACCTATATA
>JAYJME010000384.1:0-24282 GCA_036873775.1 Costaria costata | reverse complement strand
GCCTCCCAAGTAGTACGAATACGATCCCGTAGGTAATTACTGCGTAATTACCTTCTAACAAAGCAGTACCATAACATCAGCACATTAAAGTAGAGATATGGTCAGATACGGCTTATCCGCTCTCACCCATGTACCATATCCCTGTAGGTAAACAGTATACATTAGGAAGTTCTCTATACTGTAGAACAGACGTATGTACACGTGTCGGAACTTTACCGTAAATCTACCGTAGGATTGAGTGCTGACCAGTGGGCAAACTAGCACGCACGTGTCAGCTGAAACCCTGCTCATACAAAGCCACGCCTTCTAGTTATGAGTGATATACCTACGTTTGTAAGGGGCAACATGTAGGTTTCTGCTATTCATGGCACTGGCAGGATCGCGTATTGCACGCCCCACCTGTTACTTCCCTATCAGCTTGCCCAAAAGCAAGTCTACAAGGTTTAATAAAGATCTTACGAACAGAGCCGCCTGAGGACGCCAAGATACCCTGTTGTCCCCCTCTCTCTCTGGTGGAAACCAGCTCATCAGAGGATCGCCCCATAACCCCCACCGACGCCTGCCCTTAGAACCCCAGGCTCTATGCTCTATGATCCTTGGGCCCTGCACTTCCTGCACAAAGGGGATTCTTGTTGAACGAGTACTTCAGCAGTAAAAAAAGGGACCTCGCCTGCTGTCTGTAGGCGGCGTTGCAGGGTATAGCAAAGCATGCCCCAGAATATAATACAACTCCCAGCAGCGCATGAAATTGCTCGCAGCTTGAACCCAGCTTGCACGGTCCGTTGTCAGCGGCGGGCAGCGACTTCAACAACGGCGTCCATCAATCCTGGTGGGCAAGCGGAGCCTCTACGATTTGATGCCACGTTTGTCATGGTTGATGCACTGTATTTTGCGACCCAGACTGTTCGTGCTGACTCTTGAACGATTATTGCTGTACGTTCGAGGGGCGTCAAGAGAGAGTGTAGCGAGGGGGGTGTGACTGGGTCGCGTAGCTCGAGGCGCAGGGCTCCGCTGAAGCCGAAAGTTGTCCCAGACTGCTTGTATGTGTATCGGCTATCGATTCGCGCGGTATGCGCGTCAACGTTGGAAGCGGTTTGGGGGCGAGTTGTCGTCGTTGGGAGCTTCTTGGTGTCATCGGACAGACAGACGGACAGGGTTCGAATTATCGATATAGATACCCTAGGTAAAGCAAGAGAATTTAATTTGTATAGTTGTGCGGAGACTTCATGGTAGTCAAACGATCGCTCACTCGTAAGTTCTGGATGTTTCGCCCGTGGTCTGTTCGGGCTGTTGGGAGGGGACGGCGTGGATACGTATAGTTGTAGTCGTTTTGAGGCTGCCAAATCCGGTCAAAAAGGAGTTTGATTTCGGATAAATGGTGATAAATAGTGGTCAACTGGGGGTCGTAGATAAATTTAGTATACGTTTGGGGGTATACCCCCCCCAACATGTCCTCAAAGGGGGGCATGATTTTGACCCCTCATGCGTCGATGTCCCGTTTGGCCCAAGAATGTGCCCGAAAAATGAAAAAAATAAATGTGCGTGCTCGGCATGGGCTTCGGGCATCTCGACAGTGTGTCGGAATTGCATTTGAGGCAGGTTTGGGCACGCGGGAGCGCCTGGCGCCTGTTCGTTTGCGTATACCCCTAAATGGCCAAAAAACCAGGGGGTATACCCCCATTCGACCATTTCCCTTTTTTTAAATGAAAACAATGAAAAAAATCGTTTGACAGAAAACGGTATATCGGAGATATACGAGTCTGTGTGCCGATATCTTAGGAGGGATTGAACTGAGGAAGTATACCTTAAAATGGCTGTAACTCAACAATGTACCGTTTTTGGGATTTTTTCAAGGAGGCAAAACAAAAGTGGTCCGATTGACAGAAAACGGTATACCATGGATATACGAGTCTGTGTGCCGATTGTTTACGAGGAATTGTACCGTAAACTGAGGTAAATCTCTCCGGTGTACCGTTTATTAGCTCTTATCCCAAAAGGAAGGCTGTTAGAGTTTTCCTTATAGACACCCTACAGTAGGTAAACCTAGTTGAGACGCTCTGCCCCAGGCAGACGGCCTCACCCGGAATAAAACACCGCCGCGCTGGGTGCGTGTCTAGCGCGGTTGCGACCCCGGCCGTAAAGATACACGCCATCCTATCCTAACGCAACAGCAACAAACATTTTCCGTTTCACACCATATATGTATAGGGTGCGTTATACGCGATAGAATACATATCCACTCAGCAAACCAGGTGATGGACCCGGGATGTCTCCCAACGGCCAAAGTACACACCAGTGCCCCCGCGTTGTGGCCGTGAAAATATATTTTGTTTGTCGTAGCTTTGCTATAAACCCTTTGTACGAGGGGTGTAGCAATCCCAAAATATTCGCAGGCCAACACACACGTTACGTTATGTACAGCCCTAGTTTAAAAACTTCAGCCTAGCCGTGAAAATGCGAAAATTCGGACGCATGGTCCAGAAACCGGTATGTTTCCCATGCAGTCGGTTGCCCCGGTGGTAAAAGCGTAACCCTCGAATGCTTCACGCAATGTAGAGGCCGTTCGTTCAACATTGTGGGTACTACTGAGCAGAAAACGTGTGTCGTACAAGACGACTATTAATAGCTATCGGCAGCTATGACTTGCGAGTGCACAGCTCGATTCAAGTCGACGAGCAGTGGAACTGCTAACCCCATTGCACAATAAAAATCAAAGCGACGTGTAGCTGTAGCAAAAGGGAGCAAGTAAGAGAACGCTGATTTGAGGCCCCAGAGCTGAGCAACGTCGAAAGAAGGGCAAGGGCTACAGCCAAGGAATGAAGCAGCAGCATGAGCATAAGCGAAGTATTTCAAACGCGAACAAAGTGTTTTGTATCTACAGTAGCCACGCGCTGGCGTGAAGCTCGCATCTGTGTGGAGCACATATGTTTGCCGTTCACTCGGTCTGCCCAACCGAGGTTCAGCGAAACAACAAAACGGTGACTGTTTCGTGTGGCGCCGCAGAACTGGTTCAAACTATGATACTACTAATGCCGTGTCAACCATACGATGCAAACAGCAGCGCCTACCCCCTGCATCCATCCCTAGACTGGTACTTCTGCTCCGTATGTCGGCACCCATACTGCAGTTGTGGGAATTGGCCGGACAAAACCTTGAGAAAACATCCTTACAATAATCTCGTCAATGTATCGAGTTGGGGTCACAGAAAATGGTTCCCCTTCCCCGGCACGTTCGGCCGCTTGATCGGTGAGCAGGTCGGCATGGCCGCGACATGTACTGGTACACAACTCGACCCCCTTACGCCCAACTAAAGCCACTGCAGTGATTCAGTGCGCTTCGCCTTTGATAGCTTGGTCTGGGTTTCTCTGCAGATGAGAGTGGAGGTGATCCCTTTGCTCCTGCAAGTGCGGGGGCATCGTCTTGTACACGTCGTCAAACATGGTGTCCATCGCCGGTGGCGCCTTGCGCTCCGCCGTTTCGAGTGCCTGTGGGTGGGCGTCGAATGCAGCACAAACGAGCATCTGGGTGGAGACAAACGGCTAGCTTCACGCCTGCGCGTGGCCTTTCCACAGTGAAGGACGAACATAACCGCCTCGAGCAGATGCTAGCTTCACGCCTGCGGGTGGTCTCTCCGCAATGAACAACTGAAGTATCTGGCACGTGCAGATGCTAGCTTCATGCTTGCGCGTGGCCTTCCATGGTGAACAACGAACTTATTTGACACGCGCAGATGCTAGCTTCACGCCTGCGCGTGGTCTCTATCCGATTGAACCGCAAACATACGTGCCCCGCACAGGTGCTAGCTTCACGCCTGCTCGTGGTTTTTCCGCAGTGAACATCGAACATGTGTCACACACCGATGCCAAGCTCACGTCTGCACGTGGTATTTTTCCGCAATTAACGGCGAACATTTTTGGCAAGCGCAAAGATGTCCAGGAACGGTGGAGCGTATATTTGAGAACCGCACTTTTCTTAGCGGAGTTAAGTCGGCAAACCTTGTTTACACCACCCCCAAACATTAGGTCGCTCCAAATAAGCCTGCACAGCTCGAGCGAGGGAGCAGAAACACACACAGGGCGATGTCGCTCTATTGCGTGTGGTATTCCCCTCCTCGAAACGCAACGGAAGCACAGAGAAGCGCGCAAATGTCATGTGGTGTCTCACCTTGAGCACGGATATCCTTTCCTTGTCGCGCAGCTTGCGATCTTGGTCGTCGTCCCACCAGCCTTTACCCTTGAGATACAAGCAGAACCGTCGAATCGGGTGCTTTTCCTTCCACTGGTCCACCTAGGGGGGCGCGAGGAAACATTAAAAAAAAGAAAAGAGGAACACAAAAAAACAGGCGGCGGCGGGGGCTACATTGAGCATTTTCTTCGATGGCGACGAGAGCACCTCGAGTGAACAGAATCATTTCCTCGAGCGCACATAATTGTGGGGTTGTGCCGTCCTTCCAAAAGTTGTTTTCTCTGCGACAACGAAACAGTTCACTGATAAAGAGCTGCACATGGTACTTTGCGGTCTGGGGTGCGCCCGCTAATGATGGCGCCCATGAACTACTTCGGTTTGAAGACGCAGGAGGGGTCTCACCCAGGAGGTACTATCTGCCGTCGTCTACAAAATGAAACGCAAACATGTGATAAATCGACACATTTGTCCCAACTTCACAGACGTGGTGGACAAGAGGACACCTGGTCTGGTGGGACACTCTGAGGCGAGACTAGCTAATGGCTTGGCTGCATACCTACCTGATCGAGTTCGTTGCGTACAGAACAACGTCAGACTTAGTAGACCTCTACAAGAACCACGCAACCCGTCGCACTATCGATCGAAGTTTTATGTCACACGCAGCTTGCAAGGACGAGTTTCGACGAAAGCCTTGATGTCACAGCCGAGGTGTTTTTTTAACTTGTACAAAATTCCTACCGGTATCTGGAATAGGCGTGGAATGGTTGTGAAAAGACGAATATGCACACATCGGACAGGTCAGATAATTTCAACCATGCCATTTATGATCTGCGTCGCTCAGGGCAGACAGATCCCTGGTCTACATTATCTGCATGGACTAGATCCTGATGCCGGGTGTTGAGCCGTATGATCTGCATGATCCAGCGCATGTTTCCTTGGTTGGATCTGTATTACACAGATCCTACACAACATATCATAACAATGTAGGATCTAGATGATCTGGATGATCTAGATGACCTAGTTTATCTACTGTAGATCGTGATCTGTCCGATGTGTTGTACAATTGAGGTTAGCAACAGCCCCAAAGACTGTCTCGAGCACAAGTTTTCACACGTCAGACGTCAGACACATCACGATCTAGATCATCGAGATCCTAACCTGTCGATATGAGATGTTGTATGGGATCTGCACAGTACAGATCCCAACCCAGGAAACATGCCCTAGACCATGCAGATTATACGGCCCCCACCTGGAAAGATGAGCTAGATCCTACAGATCAGGGATGTATCTGCCCTGAAAGATCTAGATCGTGATCTAGATCATGAAGTGGAAATCGATAATGTGTGCAAGTTTGCGAGTCCCCTACGTTCGCTCCAAACATGAACCACAGTAGCGCAATATCGCTGCCAGACGGGGTGCGGTGGCTATTCTTAAAACTGTAAAAAAGCACCGCCACTAAATCCAAGTAGTTTGTCCCAAAACAATGGTTGCGGTTTTAAAAGGGTTTTGTAGCCCATTTAACCACTACAAAGCATGACACAACTACACCTAGCCAGCGTACGCGCGCCTGCCCCTTTACCTCGTCAGAGCTCCGGTAACGGCTCCAGTCGTCTGAGGTCGAGTGGTGCCCCAAGCGGTACGTCATCGTTTCCATCAAGACCGGCTTGTTCAGAGATAAACAAAGCTTCCGAGCCTCGGCGGTGGCAGTGTACATGGCGAGGACGTCGTTTCCGTCGACCCTAATGCCGTGCATGCCATAGCCCGGAGCGCGGGATACGATACCGTCGCCGCGGTACTGTTCTTCCACCGAGGTGCTGCGGACAGAGAGGAAAGAAGGGTTGACAAGACGAGTATACTCGTACATTAATGGTTTCAAACATATAATAGGACAGATCACGATCTAGATCATCTAGATCATCTAGGCCATCTAGGTTCTAACCTGCAGTCGTGAGATTTCGTACTCGTGCATGGAGTGGCTGCACATTAACTGCATATGCCAAGACGGGTTGTCATCAATGCTCTCACACATATGATCGGACAGATCGCGATCTAGATCATCTAGACCCTAACCTGCCGTTACGAGATCTTGTGCAGGATCTGTCTAGTACAGATCCAACCCGGGAAACATGTGCGAGGTCGTGCAGACTAGACGGCTCCCACCCGGCAACATGAACTACATCGTGCAGATCAGGAGTATATATTCCCTGAACGATCTAGGTCACGAAGTGGGAATCGGTGATTTGTCCGACGTGTGAACAGTTTTACATCAGCGACAAGCCACGTCCTCTGACCAGGCAGGGTGCGGGAAAAGCTAATAAACTCCGGGGCAAAGGGCAGAGCTGGAAAAAAAAATAGAATCTAGCAAACTGCGTCCCATACGTCCGAAGAGTTATCTCCTGTGTTGGGCGACCACACTATTAAATATCACAAGCAGCTTGCAAAGATGAGTTTCGAGGAAATTTTCGATCTCACAGCTGAGGCGTGTTTCTAATTGTTTTTAATGCAATTCAACACAAAAAAAAACATATGTCGAGGTTCTCCTACGCTTGCGAGGGAACTCGCGGCACCCTCGCCTGATTGCGAAACCATTGTTTCGGCAGATGAACAGCACGGGGACGTCCCGCGTGGCCGCCATCCCCAAGGCTGCGTGAAAGTCCCCCTCGCTCGCCGCTCCGTCGCCGAAGTAGCAAACCGCGACATTGCTCTCGCCAGCCATCTTCAGCGCATACCCCGCTCCCACCGCCTGGGGAATCTGGGTGCCAAGAGGCGACGACACGGTCTGCACGACAAAAGGCGCCAGCCGCAGAAAAGACCGCGTGCGGCAACCGGGTGGAGTAGGGGACGCGATGATCAACTTGAGCGAGGGACTGATAATTAAGCGATTCTTTATTTTCCGGTCGGACGTGAAAACAGTGCAGCAGTCATTGGGGGACGTCAACGAGCACCGCCCGATGCGTGAACTGGCGTGCAGTTCCTTGGGCACGCCGCCTAACGCAACAATAACCCATGATATATAAAAAGATGCAGATACATATACGCGCACGAGGGACGTACCAGCTTGACAAACAATACAACACGCTGCGGCTTCGAATGATGCACGATTCCTTGCATTGACAGCTTGACAAGCAATACACCGCGCTGCGGCTCTGAATGCCTCAGGCCTCCTTGCATGGGTACAAGCATGCGGCAGAAAACGGCTCACCTGGTAGTGCAGGTCTCTGGAGCCATAGTGCACTGGCATCTGTCTCCCTGCTCAGACGCAAGGGCGACGACAACGTAGCGGAATTATGTATGCATTAAGTGTTCAGCCCCATGAACAATGTCGGTCCGCGATCCTTGAACGTCTACGGAAATCCTGGGAAAACTACATTCAGCCATAGTTAGTGCCACAGGCAAGGCCTAAATGCTACGGGGGCATCAGGAGAACGGCGACACTAGAGCGGGGCGCATCCCACTACTGCTGGTGGTACACTCCACGGGAATCTCGAAAATATGAAGTGATCATTTTTTTAATTGAATCATATTTTTGGCTCCAACGAAGCATGTAATTCCTCTCGACACCACACGGCCCTCTGGGGCGCGCCGGCTGCGTTTGGAGGATCTCCTTGATCTCATAAACCATCGGTCCAAAACAACCCCAAAAAACTGCAGCATCGTCCTGAAAACATCAGGATACGAACAGGAGATCGAACCGGTGTTAGCATATTGCAAACTACCGCAATGCTTCATAAAGCTGCCACACATCTGACAGATGAGATCACCATTTCAACCATGCCATTCATTATCTGTGTCGTTCACGGCAAACAGACCCCTGGCCTATATGATCTGCATGGCCTAGACCATGTTGCCGGGTGTAGAGCCGTACGAGCTGTATGGTCTAGGACAACTTTCCTGGGTTGGATAGATCTGATCCTGATCTGATCCCGCAAGTACCGAAGACACCAACATGCAGAAAAACGGGCGGGTACGAAGGCAGTTGTAGCACATACAATACGTATGCGTCACGCGGTCGCCTGGGTTGATCGCCACCTGAACGCCATCCTATACGAAACCTTTTTGACACCTTCACAGCCCAACGATACAACGCTAAAAACATTATTAGTTAATATTAACTCAATACGGTAATCAGTAATAGTCTGCGGAAACAAAAGCTCGCTGGAAATCTTTCTACTTCGGGGCCAGTGTTCATCTTCAGCGCCGTGATAAAAAATGCCCTTTATAGGACACCGGTCTTTTGAAGCGCGTCAAGGACAAGTTTGGCCTTGGTGTACTATTTTTAGTGTAGGGGCGGTCAGGGGCTGTCAATCAAGCCGTCAAACCGCCGTTTCCTACCAAATATGGTATAAACTCTCGGAGGTCAGCCTCGGCGCTTGTACGAGTAGTCGTCACTGTTTCACTCTTCATATAGACTACGCACCTTTGCCGAGATCGCTGACGTTGCCCAGGCACTGGTCGGCAAAGGCCTGGAGAAGCAAGGGCAAGAAGAGCAAGAACGATATCGCACACGACGTCAAATAAGAGGGTCCACGATGCTCAGATGACTTGCTCTTTCAAAGCTTGTTCGACGGCAGCCACAAGCAAAAACAAACACAAAAATGGCATATCGATACTCTATGGTGGAACAGCCACCACCGCCCACTCATTGCACACCCTGGTGCAGAAGTTGCATGGTCGTTCAGCCGAGTGAGTTATGATACGGGCAACGTTCAGGTGCACCCCGATATCTGCGTCACGAATAGAAACCAAAAAAGATTAGAGAAGTGATCATCTATCAGCCAAATATTTTTAGGAAGAACGTAAAGCAGTACCAGGGTCATCATACTGCACGCGTGCGTCCTTTATCTTTTTTAATTCCAACTCCGACACATACCCTTCTCCAGTAGTAGTGTCACTAGTGTGTTGGGATACTTGTTGAGGCCGATGCTGCAATCGCCATTTCGTTTCGATGTGTTTTTTCCTCTGAAGCCTCAACGGGTTTAACGTTTTTTTCCCTCTGCCAAAACTGTCCCACACTAATTCCAAGTGTTTTTCTCCAGAAACGTCGGTGCAACTTTTAAAGGGTTAAAAGAGTCCTCGAGTGTGCAACAGGTCAGCTTTCGAAAATGGTGGGGGTTCTTCAGGTACAAGACTGGTGATAGTAACAGACTGCTAGCAGCAGCCTAGCAGCAGCAACTTCCGACAGTCTCTGGCCGGAACGACATTACGTTGATGGCTTGGTGTCTACCTGGGGTGTGATATTGCTATGCGAAGTATGTAGAGTACGGGTGGTTCTCTATCTGCAGCTATGCAAAAAAAACGAACAGGTCCCCTTTATGATGCCAGCACAAGCAAATTATGAATTTACCGATGACCCGAATGGCGGATATAGCGGGAGACGAGGTAATGCCACCAATACACAACAGCAACCTTGTAAATTATTCTTCGGCCGCGAGGGGGGCACTCAAACAATCGTGTGATTGTGATTTGCTGTGTACACCGGTTTCTCCGAGAATAGAGCACAGGCGGATCACTGTGGATTACTGCCAATTGCCAAAAAAGGAAGCGGCCACGAAAATGGCCGCACCACCAACTCTCAGCTCCACGCGGTAAACGGAACAGCGAGGGCCCTGCGGTCGGCAGCTTAGCTCAGCCGCTACTCCGGTGGTGCGCTAGCCAAACACTCGTACAAAATACGTTCGTGCGTTGGGAGGTAGCAGCGAAGCGTTTGAGTGGAAACCGGTGCACGGAGCGCATACGCCTTCTTTTTGGGGTCGGTGCGACTGTCAGTCACGTACAGTCTAATAATAAGTCTATAGGTTTACAACAGCAACGTCTGCCTCAGAGCAGCACAACCCGGCACTACACCAGTACAACAAACGCACGGCTCATCGTCTTCAAGCAGAACATGTGAACGCCCCGCGCGAGTGGACCACAGCAAGGCAGTAACACCCCCAGACCTTCACCTTGAGACCCATAGACACTCATATAGTCGACGTCATCCAGCACAAAGCATAGTAAATGCCAGAGACGGTAGGCAACCTCAAGCTTGGGCAGCTTCACCTCGAGACTTGTTCTCCCCCGTAATCGGTGCAATACAGCACAGAGCACTACGATCGAGAATACTACTGCAAATACCAGGAACAGCAACTTCAAGCTTGGCCAGAAGGCCCTGGACCTTCATCTTGAGACCTACAGAGATTATCACATAGTCGGTGTAATACAGCACAAAAGACGACCATCACAATTAAATACCAGGGACAGTCAACTCAAGCTTGGGCAAAAGGTGCGAACGTACACATCGGACAGATCAGCTCAAATCCCCATTCATGATCTGTGTCGTTTAAGGAACAGATCCCTGGTCTACATGATCTGCATGGCCTAGGTCATGTTGCCGGGTGTGGAGACGTATGCTCTGCATGATCTAGCACATGTTTCCCGTATTTGATATGTATTGCACAGATCCTGCACAACATATCACAACGACAGATATACGAGGACTTAGATCATATAGATAGTGATAAGTCGGGCGTGTGGCACGTTTACTTCGTTACAGCTATACCTGCATCCCGAAGTCTCGCCACATGAGAATACCCGGCTCCCTGTACTGAGTGAAAGTCATGTCTTTCAAATCCAGCGCCGCTGCTGATCCCATTTGCAGCCCCTCTTCTCCCGCCGATTGCAGGTAGAACGACATGCGACCCTATCGTGCAGAAACAAGCGAGATCGATACGTGGTGCAAAGAAGGAAGTACATGAAGGTATCGCCATCACAAATTACCAGTAGCGTGCAGCTAGGACGTTGACCAGGCTGCAGATCGTACGTTACAACATGCCAATTTTTTGTAGCTAGATCCCGTCGGCAAGTGGCGCGTGTCGTGGTCTAGAATAGACACGCAAAACTGATAATAATCTCCTACTTCGAGTAAACGGTGGGACACAGAAGCTGTAGAACGGAAATTGTGACGCATGAAGACCTGCCAAAATACGCAAACGATATGTTTGCCTTTTGCGTGCGGCTTCATTTGCTTTGCTGCGGGTGCATGGCGGGCTCTACCGAAGAGCTGATTTCTTCGGGAAAGCCATGCAATATCCGACCGCTGGGTCCTCAACGATGATCGAGCCGTGCAGTATCTCCGGTTTGGCAAGCCCAAATGCCTCACTCACAGGCATGGCAGGACGATGGTTTGAGTATTACGCCGCACAGTCATTGTGAGCACGATTGAAGAAGAAACGTAGGGCGCAGCGTCGCCGGAAAGTGTTTCATCCGTCTTCACAACGAGGATGGATCAACAACTACCTGACCGTACAGGCACACTCCGGGTGTGCGTGGGAATCGTTTCTCCGCGTCTTGGAAAATATATTACGAGAACCTGGAATATTTCCCCCCAAGGTCCACGGTTTGGGGCGGCCTCCGTCGTGCTCAACAGGCTCGTTGGTGTCGTTACCGCCGTTGCCGCGGACGGAGGTGGATTGTGTCGCGGTTTGCATGAGAGCACTCACTCCACGCGTCTGGAAGGGGGTATGTACCACCGTATAACACGCAAGATAACACCCTAGCACTCCCTCGGATGAATTTGCTATTAAGTTGCTATTAATAGTCTAGTAGTCTGATAATCTAATGATAATAGTCTAATAGTCTAATAGCTGATTTTCTCGACAGCGGGGAGAGTGCAAACGCCGAGCGATGCGCCCATGCAAAAATCTCGACTGGGGCTTTCCAAAGCCATTATTTTGGTTGTGTGTGCCCCCCTTGTTTTGGGGCAAACCGTGTCTACAAATCGTCCAAGGGGGTGCGTTATCTTGGGTGTTGTACGGTATCAACGCTAGCGCTGGATTTTCGATTCGCCGGGACACCAAGAGCGTACCTGTCTCTGGGCGTTGTAGAAGATATCGTCCATGGCTTCCAGGCGAATCATGTTCCCGTATATCTTCAAAGCAACTTCCTGGCTAAGTTCAGGTTCCACCGCATCGGCCCGCACACTGCCATCGTCGTCCAGCACTCGGAACACCGGCCAAACCTTCCGACAATCCCAGCAGCAGACACGAGACGGCAGAAGAAGAGAAGATCAGGCAAGGTAACATGTACAGAAGAAGAATATAATAGGTGATAAATACTTTACGGTGCCAAGAATGGCGGAGTAGCGCGGCAGAACGCCTGCGTCAACAACAGTCCAAGCCGATGAGGCGTGTGTGACGATACAGCACTGGCCCTGGCTCTCACCCGGGGTCGGCAAGCACAAAAAACTGGCCGATTTGATCGACAGCCACCGTTACGCTCACGCCATCTCGCCGATAATCAATAAAAACGCACATGTCCTTTGGGAGAGGAGTAATTCAGTAATTCCTTGATCGGACGCTGTCGGTGCCATAAATGTTCGCGGTGTACCGATTTCCACTCACATAGTACTGAAAGTTTAGCCATACGCGCACTCGCATTGTATGATAAGCGAAGCTACAGCAGTATTGGCATGGCGGAACTCGACGTGTTGCGATATGGGTCATACCGTCAACTATGAACACCCATCATGCGCAAAGTGAAATTTGAAAGAGTCGAAAACCTCCCCCCGAGCCCCGCGATCTCATTCACCGGTGCTTTCGAAGGATCCGCGATATGGAGACGTGAGGTAAAGGGCATCTCGGCCCCTCCCGCGTACACCCCAGATTTCGTCGGACCAGGAGCATCTGTCTTAGCTCCGGTACCAACATTCCCGCTGGTGATGCCGCCTCCAACTTGTTCAAAGCCAGTATCGCCCTTCGGTTCTGTCGTGGTCTTGCTCGTGCTAGCGCTCCGCGTGTTGATTGCGCTCAGACCTCGGGGAGGTGTAAACGGCGGCAACCGGCATATCGACAAGCGCTTGGGAAAGCGGCATCCCGCCAAGCGCATGACCTGCTGAAAGCGGTTCACATGGCACACACAAATAATGGCGACGAAACGAGATTGCTGACATTTCGAGTGAACAGCTGAAAAAAATGACGCAGCGTTCTGAACTTTCCGCAACTTGAAAGCTTTCTACCCACTACCTCGGCCCCCAACTACTGCTGTGGAAAGCGTAAAGGGGTCTACGGTTCCAACGTTCCAAGATTATTTGGGTTTCAACGTACATATTGCGTTTCAACGCATGCGTTGCCCGTACCATGTCTTCATCTCCACGGCCTGAATACCCTCTGTTCTTATGATGAATAGCTTTGAACAAGTTCCTTACAGGAAACAGCAGCAGTAGTATCAATTTTGCCGGTGCATAACTGCTGTCTCAGAAACAAAAACAAAGAGGTTTTAATCCTGCTCCAACCCACCCAAACACCTGGTACAGGTACAGGTACTGGTACAGGTATTGGTAGAACTCTACATATGCGGCAAGTAACTACAAAACAGCAGTGGCGCGAGTTACCACTCAACACAGCACAAAAACTAGGGATCCCTTTGGAGCTGGCCGAACCCAAGTTTCTACGACCGCCGACCGTGATTTCCGACAAGAAATAAACCAGGACCGGCGACTTTCTTGCTCGACCAATCAACCGATTGAACAGATCACAAACCAAAATAGAAAAAAAAACAGGGCTGGTCATGGGTCGGTGGTCCGGGCAGGGCCGGGCCGGGCCGAGTCTTTAAAAAATTGATGGGCCGAGCCGAGCCGGGCCGTGAAAAATTGAAAAGGTGGTGGGCCGGGCCGGGCCGAGCCGCAGCCCATCCTCTGAAACAAGGATGGGCTGGGCCGAGCCGCGGCCCACCAGAAAAGTTGACGGGCCGGACCAGGCCGCGGCCCGTGACATGTAGGCTCTTTGGTGGGCCGCTCCGCCCAGCCCATGAGGTGGCCCACGTGTTTTCACGGCCCGGCCCGGACCGCGGCCCATGGTATAAGGTGTACTATACTGCTATGAATACTACTACCACGTCCACCCTGCCCATGAGACGGCCCGCGTGTTTTCACGGGCCGGCCCGGGCCGCGGCCCATGCGATGTGGTGTACTGTACTACTACTACTACTACTACTACTACTACTACTACTACTCTTCGTCTGTGCTGATCTACTGCTTACGGCGATAACCAACTTTCATTTTTGTTCGTGGTCCTTGTGCCAATGCCTGATCAAAGTCTTGTTGCCGTTGTGGGTGTACAGAGGACACTCCCTGCCGTCTCCGCGACCCAGGCAGCATTGGACGTTCTTGCCCTGGTTCGGCCCGGACAGAACCGCCCGCGAAAGCTTCGTGAAGTTGGCCCAGACGAGGGACATATTCTGGGCCAAAGTTGCAGCGATGTTCACCTTTGTGTGTGCCGTTGTCGAACGTGGAATGAGGACTGCTTGCTGCTGTAGTAGCATGGGAAGCCCCCGCCAAAAGCCCACTTGCGTTATCTTTGCTCTCTTCGGATGACAGATGGATAAAAGGTGTTGCAGCAGTGGGTGTTGCAGCAGCAGGTGTTGCAGCAGCAGGTGCTGCTGCTGCTGCTGCTGTGGGCGTCGCAGCAGCACGAGGAGGTGATGGTCCACCAATCGCGCCGGAAAGCCATCGGACCGGGCCGTTGG
This sequence comes from Costaria costata, assembly GCA_036873775.1. Taxonomy (NCBI): domain Eukaryota; class Phaeophyceae; order Laminariales; family Agaraceae; genus Costaria; species Costaria costata. The sequence continues at coordinate 9,597 of JAYJME010000384.1, read as the reverse complement.
TGAAACAGAGTTGTGTGGATAGTGGGTACCCGTGCCTCACGGACCCGAAGCAGCTGGCCCAGGGAATCCAGAAGGAAAAGGAAAAAGAAGAACGAACAACAATAACGAAAACACGTCACGGTACGTCTTTCAGCACGGGACAACACATGGGCCGGCCCGTCAAATCCACGGGCCGGCCCACATAAATTGCGGACCGGCCAAGACAGAGCCTGGGCCTCGTGGGCCTCGCTGCCAATGCAATGGGCCGGGCCAGGCCGGGTTGTGAATATTTGAAAATGTTATGGGCCGGGAGGCCACGGCCCATCCTCTGCAATTTTGATGGGCCAGGCCGGGCGCGGCCCATCCTCTGACAAAAATGATAGGCTGGACCGGGTTGCGGCCCAGGACATGAAAACTTGATGAGCCGGGCCGGGCTGGGCCGGCCCACCAGCGCCGGCCCGTGACAAGCCCTGAAACAAATACCAAAATGCAGCAACAGCGCTGAACAACACCCAGAGTCCCGTGCGAGCCCCGCGCGCGAGGGCAGGCAGGTGCGCCAATCCAAAAATGAGTATCAACCACTCCATCGGTCCAACTCACAGCTGACATATTTCTAATTATTGTACAAAATTGGACCGACCCGAGCTGCTTTCTCGGTTTGTTTTGCCCTTGTGCATTCTGCTGTCCGCCCTGTCAGGCATAGACATGCTTTCAAGACAGTCTCTTGGATGTCGAGATCTCAACTCCCCGTCTTCAGGTACGACAGCATTTCTCTCGCGCGCAATAACGTGTGCTGACACGCGGCAGAAGGGGCTTGCCACGAGTAGAAAGAGCAACCGGACGCGAAGCGACAATGGGATCACAGGAAAAGAGCGACTGCGACGCCGATCGGCCTGGCCACCCCGAAGAGATATTCGCGGAGAGGGTGCGAGGCGCTATTATTGCGTTGGATCATTGTAATCAGAACCCACCATGGACCCATAAACCTATATACCCCCCAAATTAAAAAAAAACATACTTAACCTCTGATTACTATTCACCCGTATATAGGCCTCAGCGGACGACATCCCAAGCGAGGCTCGTTATGCGTGTACATTAGCAGAACACGCAGGTGCAGGCCGGCAGACTACAGCGTGTAGCAGAAGAAACATGTAGCAGAGGGCAGAAGCATGCAGCTGTACATCTGCATAACACATCAGTAGTAGCAGCATGCAGAGTAGTAACAAGGCGTAGAGCATCAGTAGCACGGAATATGCAGCTGTAGAGCGTGGGTTTCAAAACGGAAAACAGACCTGACCAAACAACATGTTGCACGAAGAAAATCAAACAAAAACTCTGGAAAAGGTACGCATACTGCTGCTGCACTGCTGTATGTGTTCACCTACAACGCTTAGAAATGTCACAGCAGTACGACGTACTTCGGCGTCTGGGGGCATACCGGGATCATCCTCTTGGGTTTTTTACTACAGTAATACATAAGCATGCATGCTGTTACGCAAGCTGCAACATGTAACCGACATAGAGACCTGGGAACGTCACCATCTATGACGCACTGAATATCAGTCTGTTTCTCTCTTTGATATTGGTCTGGGTCCACATATATAGCCGGGTGTGCAGCGATGCTGGCCTCGGGCTCCTGCTAAGTTCGGGGGCATAGGTGTGGGTAACCACTTCTTTGCGTGCACCAATCGTAGGTCACGTGAATTTGCGACCGGCCGTATCATAGCGGGTTTCTATCAAACTTGCATGCAAAAGAGAGAAATTGGAGCAAACCAGCGACCTGGGTATTTTCCCACCGCTTTTGAGTAACAGTCGCGGTCTTCGCTCTCCTGTAAAAAAAAAACCTAAGGCAGGGTCGCCGAATGGGGGCTGGGAGATTGTCGAGGAGTTGTTGGGAGGTTGTCGAGGAGCGGTTCGAGCCGACAGGGGCTGCCCAACAAGATAGCTGGCTCGCTAAATTTGAGGTCCTGCGCAAGCAAAAGGGGGGAGATCCGTTGGTGAAGATCCGTTGGTGTGGATCGGTCGCGTCGACGATGTCGGGAGCATGCTTGCGTGCCTTCACAAGACAGGGGTTATGCCCCGTTGCCAAAGCGTCCGCCATCTCACCCCAAAGTATGACACGGAATGCCGTGCTCTGCTTAGGCGCGGCGACCTCCCCCGCAACGAGCTCGAGGAAGTCCTTCGGGACCGGTTTGCCGAACTTCAACATGAAGACCCGGGGGGGCGCCAGCTGCTTTGTTCGCCGGCGCTCAGGGTCGCGGCGGCCAAGGTATTCGAGTAAACGGTGGAAGCCGCCGTGAAAAATCAGGCAAGAAGGGTGGTCGCGGTGGTGGTCGCGGAGGCATGATAAACTATCAAGGTTCGTCTGTATCTAGCCACGGGTCGCCGTCCACCGGCAGCAATGAGGTTTTCGTTCGTCGATATCGACAGCAGGCCCCTTCGATGGGCTCTTCTTTGCGCTTGCGTCCACCCTGCCTGCCATTCGCCGTAGTCCCGTGGACTGCACAGGTGGTTGCCTAGCTGGCGGGTAACGAGGTACAGTGGTGGCTACGAATTAAGAGGGCTCGATATAAGAGAAGGTACCGATTTAAGAGAGGTCAAATGGCTTGGCACGGGCGTACTAAAAGCTACATAATACCCATTCCGGTTAAGAGAGGTACATTAGGTCTGACACGCCCCTCTCTTAAATCGTAGCCAACCCTGTACCGTACTGTACCGTACTGTACCGTACGGCGATGGCGGGGGGGACGGCGGCGGTGGCGGTGGCGCCAATGGCGGCGCCCGAGGGTAAATGAAGACAAACCGCGCCCCCCAGCCGGCTCGGGTAGCGTGAACGGCTCCCGAGGGTGGGCCCACCTTACTTCGCGGGTATATGCAGCCGTGCCGGACGGGAGCTTCACTTTGCATGCAGACAACGGGTGGTTGCTTCTGCCATTTAGGTAAAAGCATAAATCAGCAAGGCGGCACCGAAAGCTGAGATATGTTTTTACCTAAATGGCAAAAGCAGCCACGCCCTTGTCTGCGTGTAAGGCAAAAATCCCGTCGCGTGTGTTCGTAAATACCCGCGACGTGACGTGCGCCTACCCCCGGGAGCCATTCACGCTACCCGAGCCGGCCGGGGCGGGAGAATTTGTTTCCATTTACCTTCCGGAACCGCCATCGACGCCACCGCCGTCTGCACCGCCACCACCGCCGTCGCCGCCGCCATCGCCGTAGCGCGTTACCCACAAGCTGGGCAACCATCCCTGCGGCCTGCGGGACGGCGACGAACGGCAACCAGGGCGGATGCGAGCGCAAACCAGAGCCCATCGAACATCGAAGACGTCTAGCCTACTGCTGACGCATGCTACTAACGTCCAAATGTTTCTGAGGCTTCTCGCTTGAAGACCTCTTTACCTCTTGCCCAACCAAAAACTGACGTTGAGGGGAAATGAACGCGAAACGGGATGTACTACCGGTATCTCATGGCCTTACTGCAAAACACAAACGGCATTCAAACCCTTAGAAAAATTGGGAATTTCTTCTGTTGAGATCCTCGTTAGTCAGAAATATTTCGGCCAAAAAAGTGAAAGCAGGCTAGCCATATCTACTATAAGGCTATAAGGCTATAGGGCTAGCTCTGCCGTAGCACCCGCCTGTTATCGATGCTGACGAAAGGGCACGACATTGGGGAGGCCTTTGTGAAGCAGCGCCCGCCGAGCCAACCGCTCGATAATTGCTTGCCGACGTGTCCGGCGAGCGACCTGTCAGCGCCGATCTCTTTCGGCTCATGCAAACGTGTCCGAGTTCGGACATACCTGGCAAGAGGCGATGTCGAAAGAGTTCCCCGGGACTATGCCACGCGGGGACATTCTGTGAGGCTTGGCAGTGAAGAGGTACGAACGTGATCTCGGCGAAATGGGCCCTTGCATGGAAGACGGACGAGCATGGGAGACTGACGAAGCCAAAAACGAGGCTACGAGTAGCAGCAAGAGGCTTTAGTCAGCGTGAGGGGATTGATTATTTCGAGGCTCTTGCCCCCCAACATGTGCTGCGGCTTGCATTCATTTGCTAGCTGCCACAATATGTTAATTGGATTTGGATCTGTGCAATTTCGATGCCGAGCAAACTTTTGGTCAGAGGAGGACGTTTTTCTGCGTTTGCTACAGGGCTGCGGTAAGATGTCTGGTAAGGTAGTACACTTGAATCGCAGCCTTTACGGCCTCAACCAAGTATCGCGCTCGTGGCACAGCCATCTGCTCACCCGCATGAAAAATCCTGGTTTTGAGCTGTGTGCTACCGATGCATGTGTTTTACGATTGCTGTTGCTGTATGTATGGTACATAAGATGGCATTTGGCAGTAGGACGTAAGGTAGGTGTGACCGCTTTTGCGAGGACGTGAATAAATTAGTTCACATGAACAACCTTGGTGAACTTCGCTGGTATGCAGCATGTAATTTTTCCATGGATAAGAGTAACGGTTTGCTGCCTATTTCGCAAAAGGCTTTCAAGGACAAGATTGTGGAGAAGTTTGGCGTTGTCTCCAACCGGACGGCTCCGGCTGTGGTTGCTCTGAAGCTTGAAGAGTTCGAGAAGGATGAGTCTGAAGGTGGCTGCCCGTTTCGCGAGGTGATGGGTGCGTAGCCTAACGTGGCTTGCAAACCAGATCAGGCCTGACATCTCGAATGCAGCAAAAGCGGTAGCCAGGTACGGCCACGGACCGAAATCTGTGCACTGGGGGACAGCGTAAAGTATTTTGGGAATACTTGAGGGGCACGAGCGATCTTGGTATTTCTTTTCAACGAGGTCCTGATTAGATTTAGAGGTATTTGCCGATGCGGATTATGCTAGTAACGTAACCAATCGGAGGTCGGTGTCTGGTGGAGTAGTGATGTGTGGAGGCTCAGCAGTACGCTGGTTTCCTAGGACGCAGACAAGCGCCACGCTTTCCACCACGGAGGCCGAATACGTGACCATGTCCGAGTGTGCCAAGGAGGTTATTTTACGAGGCATGCGTGGTGTTTTATTTTGCCTGCCCGCGGCGTACCATACAAAACAGATTTTGAGGACAATCCAGGTGCAGTACAGCAGATGGAATGTTTGCACGCGCCTGATATTCGTTTGTCCCTATCGCGCGCAGCGCATCGTCGATCTCACCGTCGAGCCGATGCCACCTGTGCTCAGCTCAAGGCTAGCGGAGGGGGGTGGCATTGGAGGTATGGCCGACCGAAAACGACACACCTGTAGGCCGTAGCACGGGACGGTCATAGGTGACTGCCCGCCGACTGGCGGGGGGTCGGGCAGTTCAACGGCGACACGCAGTTGTGGCCGGCGGGATTGGATGCGATCGGCGGGTTTTTGGTCGTACAAAATGTTCGAATCAAAACACCATCACCATTGATTGTCAGTGACTTCTCGTGGGTCTTCCACCAACGAATGTACCGTACACAAGTTGACGATATTTATCAATATCCTGCAGCCCGAATCCCAAGCGATAGCTGTTAATAGTACTACTGTTGTAGGCTACACCTTGGTTTTATGTTTTGTCTCGACTTCTACAGCAGCGCTTCTTGTAGCCAGATCGGAGCAGACTCGTGTACGCAGTTCATACCCTGGTATGAAATAAGCAAACCATAAGAAATTCGGAGCGAAATTCAGATCGAGCGCCGGCGGCAGCAGTGCATACGGTGTTTCATGCTGTAGCCTAGTAGCAGTGTACCGGTAGCGAAGCAGTTCAACATTGCAGCATCAGTGCGGCGAAGCAGTCAAAAATTGCCGCAGCAACAGCATAATTCAGAAGTGCAGCAGAGCAGTCCAACATTAACGTTGCAGCAACAGAGTTCGGCGACGCAGTCTAGCATGGCAGCATGGCAGCAGCAGCAGCTGTGCAACGAAGCAGTCCAAAATTGCAGCAACAGAGCACGAACGCAGCGAGGCAGTCCAACATTGCAGCAACCGAGTAGTACAGTACTACTACTGTAACACAGTCCAGAACAACAACAACACCACCAACAACAGCAGCAGTAGTTCAACGAAGCAGCCCAGCATCACAGCAACAGAGTGCAGCATCAACCAGCAGTGCAACGTGCCGGTAGCAACGTAGCGAAGCAGTTCAACATTACACCAGAGTGCGACGTACGAGTAGCAGTACATTGCAGCAACAAAGTACAACGAAGCAACAGAGTGCAGCAGTGACACAGCAGTAGCACAGAGTACTGGTAATGAACAGTACCAGGTAAACAGCAGTTCAACGAAGCAGTCCAGCATTGCAGCAACAGAGTGCAAGCGAAGCAATCCAGCATTGCAGCAACGGAGCGCAGCAGCAGAGTACACTGAAGCAGGCCAACATGGTAGCAACAGAGTGAGGCGAAACAGTCCAACATTGCACAAGCAGCAGTGCATCCAGGCAGTCCGGCATTGCCGCAGCAGAAGCAGCAGCAGCCAGAGCAGCAGCGTCGAAGAACAAAAGTGTAACGTTGAAGGTTCAGTCTACAAGAGCAGAATCTACCCATACACACCCAGAGAGCTTCAGCACTCAAAAAGGGCCGGTCCTTCGAGCTTACGTGCACTTAATACGATCGCACCTGCGCCCCGATAGCCATCTTGCTGCTCGATGCTTGTAGCTAGCTGGACACCGGTATGGATCGCCCCGCCTCAGACTCCAGCCGTTGTCCCCAACTCCCGGATGAAAATGGCGTTTCAAGATTCATAAAACCTTTTTGAACCTGCACCAATGAGGATGTCATCCTCATTGGTCTCCGGTCTCTCTGGTTGTTCACGAGTTCGGCCAGGCGGTCAGGTGATATGGGCGATGACGCGACCCTCCAGCAGATCAACACAGGAGCCAACGCGTGCAGTGTGGAGTGGTGTCCGATCGTCGGCTTGGAAAGCCACGTCGCGTGCTCCACCTATCTACTGGCAGCCGGCGAGCAAGACGATCTGTCTCATGTAGCAGATGATGCGTGCACCGCCGTAGGTAGAGGTAGCTCAACTGGCGCAGCTTCTGATGGGGAAGAGGTGGCGGAGAAAGACGCCGGGGCCGGGCAGAAACGATCGGGGAGCATCGTGATCCACAGGGTGAGAGGAGTTTGCTCGTTGCCGTTCGGTTGCCGCTGCAAATGTTTGACACCTCGGACAGATCATGATCTAGATAATCTAGATCATGTAGACACTACCCTGCCGTTCTGAGATGCTGCGCAGGATTTGTACCGTCCAGATCCAACCCAGCAAATATGTGCTAGATCGTGCAGATTTTACCGCTCCCACCCGGCAACTTGAGCTAGATCATACAGATCAAGAAATAGGTCTTCCCTGAATGAACTAGATCATCAAGTGGGAATCGAGGATCTGTCCGAGGTGTGAAATGATATTAATGTTTGTTTGATAATGCTGCAAGATCATAACAACTACCAGGTACCTGGTACAGCAGTACAGCAGTACATTGTGCATTTATATTTCGTAGCATAGTCTACAAGCATAGTCTACAAGGCCAGGTTACGCCCGTACTGGTATGATACATGTAATGCACCTATTAATACTGCAGCAGGGTGCTCGTATCATAGCTGTCATCTGCCGTTGATCTCGTAGAGCCTATCTGGTGCGTACCTGGTATGATACGAGTATTTGTAGAATAAACTCTGTCCTCCAGGTCAGGTCTAGGCTATGATACGAGTGTACAGCAGGGGACTCGTGCTATTACTATTACGGTGGACCATAGTAAATAGGACCAAATATTGTTAGCAAAATAGGGAAGTATGTAGGCTTTGGTGTCTACAGTAGGTTCTATTGTGTCTACAGTAGGTCCTATTAACTATGGACCAAATGTTGTTAGCAAAAATAGGAAAATCCATAGGTGTTGGTGTCTGCAGTAGGTTCTATTGTGTCTACAGTAGGTTCTATTGTGTCTACAGTAGGTCCTATTAACTATGGTCCCCCGTACTATTAACAGTTTTAGTGTGGGGAGGCGGCCAGCCAAGGGGTCAAGAAACCGTGGTCTCCAATATATAATATAGAGCACCTTTGTCGACAACCGCCGGTACCTCAATTTCTTTACTCGTATACCCTGCGGGGAGGATTTATTTTTGCTTTTTCGAGAGAGTTCGAGTTTTTCTAATTTTGACCAGTAGACTACCAATAGTGATAGTGCTTTACAACTTTTACACCTCGGACAGATCATGATCTAGATCATTTAGATAATCTAGACACTAACCTGCCGTTCTATGATGCTGTGCAGGATCTGTACCGTACAGATCCAACCCAGGAATAATCTGCTAGATCATGCAGATAGTACGGCTCCCACCCGGCAACATGATCCAGATCATACAGATCAGGAAATAGATCTGCCCGGAAAGATCTAGATCCTCAGGTGGGAATCGATGAATCTGTCCGAGAGTTACTCGTTTTTCTAATTTTGACCAGTAGACTACAATACTGTAGTGCTTTACCCCTTTTCGGAGAAACTGGTTGTCACACTATTTACGAGACAAAGCGACAAACTCTTAAACAAATGGTTGATTAGTTCTCATTGGCTTAGTTCTAGGCTTAGGGTTAGATGGTTGACACACCCCGCGTCCGAGACAAGTAGAACTATTACGGGGGACCATAGTAAATAAGACCAAATATTGTTAGCAAAAATAGGGAAATATACAGGTTTTGGTGTCTACAGTAGGTTCTATTGTGTCTACTGTAGGTCATTTCAACTATGGACCAAATGTTGTTAGCAAAAATAGGGAAGTACATAGGTTTTGGTGTCTACAGTAGATCCTATTGTGTCTGCAGTAGGTCCTATTGTGTCTGCAGTAGGTCCTATTGCCTATGATTCCCCGTAATAAGGCGTATAACACTCTCTCCCCCTAGAACGGCGGGGGAAACAGGTCGGCCGGATAAACGGGCGGACGTTTAATCCAGGCGGTTCTCAAGTTTAAGAGGACCGGGGGAGAGTGTTTTAGGTTCAACTTGGGAAAGTAATGTTTTTATAAAAAAAAAGGGCTGATTATGATGGGCGGTGAGGTTCGAACTCACAAACTCAAGACGCAAAACGCATGATGATCTGCCGTCGTCGCCATTTGTTACGGTATTAGTCTGTGGGGCTATTGTGTAACGATTCGCCAAAATCGCCTATCTAAACTAAGGCGTTACACATAAAACCTAGGTGAGCTCCTATTGCCTGCTAGCGCGGGTTTTTTGTGGGTAGGCTGTTCGCATAAATGGACTAGAACGCAGCCCCTGCTGGTGGGATCAAGATAGGGGCCTAAGACCCAACCTGTAACCCTAACCCTAACCATGACCCCAACCCGAACCCAAAATGGGCCAAACCTGGCTAAGAACGCGTCTGTGCTACTTTCGCATCATCAAAAGAAAAAACCCCGGGAACTTATGCACTGCGGACCTGCCTACCCAATTATCAAGCAAAAACTACCTTAAATGTCCGCGCTAACATATTGCAAAACCTATTGAAACCCAGCCTAAGCACTATCACATTAGTTTCGGGGTATTCGGGGTAATTACGGTGGGACATAGTGCTCATAACCTTCAATATAATATGTCACATGTATATTGTTGTGTACATCATGGGTTTCGAATACTACGTACGGGTGCCCCGGAAGTAGTAGTTACCTGGTAGTAGATATCACCGCCCT